>PVLD010016640.1:0-44325 GCA_004027595.1 Dinomys branickii | reverse complement strand
TCGTCCCCGGCTCCCAGCGTCTGGGGCTTTCCCACGTTTCGCCCCGGCAGCCTGGTCCGCCCTACCACATCTCCCCCGGCATCTCAGAGAAATACGCCCAGTTTAAACTTCCCAGCCGAGGTTCCGGCATTCATGCTCACCAAGTCTGTCTCGAGCTGGTGGTGTTTATTAAGGAGGTTCGCTCCCTTGCTGCTCACCCGGTCGCCATCTTCCCCAGATCTCTCCTCACATCATACTTTGAAATAGGAATCACCCCTCCCCCATTCTCTTAGTAAATAAAACTAAGCTCAGAAAGATCAGGTATCTTATCAAGTTCATGTTCACAGGTCTGGGGCTGGGAAGCACATGGCACCACTCTGGACAGCTCACCTGCCACTGTGCCGACTCACACATGTGTCATTATTGTAAACACTGAACTCTGAAATTCCTGATCACGGGTGTATGCCAAGGGAGAAATGTCAGTTCTGCTTTTAACTGAAAATATTTTTATCAAATGTCTGTCATATAAAAATGCCAATGAAGCTTTATTTGAGGTTATAAACAGCTTTGTTAAGTTAACCTCAACAGTAAATCATTCAACAAATGTATTGGAAAGCTTGCAGACAAATAGGGCAGGTATTTATCTTGCAATGTGAAAGGTAACTTTTATATACTTAAAAAATGGATATTTAAAATAATTAGTGGTTAGCTTAGATTATAAAAGCAATATATTCATTCTCATCATTGAAAAGATATACCCAAAGTAAAACAAGAATTATCTATAATTCTTCTACCCACTAATAATTGTTTATGTTAATGAATTTATAATTTGAGTTGTTATTTATACATACAGATTAAGTTGTATAAAATATCTTTTTAATTAACATTATGCTATAAGCATATTCTTTATTATCATATTAAGACCAAATATAATTTATCACAGATATGTTTATCCAGAGACACAGGTATTCACTGTTCTCTAGTTATGGACAGTGAATACAAGCTGACTTGAATAGCTTCCAGGGATGGTATATTATTGATCACTTTGGCAGAAGTAAAGAACAAATTTTGTACCATCTTTTAAATTGTATGACCCATCTTAAGAGAAAATTGTCTATAAACATCACTTTAAAAAAATGAAGCAGATATTTTTCTGGGAAACTCCACCAAATAACCAACAGTAGACTCATTTTGGAACCATCTCCAAAGCTGTCTGAAAGCTAAAGGATCTACTGGCGATACTTCTTTAAACACTTGTAGCTCTCCTGTGACCATTAACAAATTGCAAGTGTTTCAGAAAGTGAGGCATGTGACTGCCAGGCTTCCACATCAGGTGCATGTGGTACTGCTGGAAAGTTTCGTGATTACTGCCTCCTCCACCAAGAGAACTGCAGCAGCAAGAGGTCATGGCTTGGAGGTGCCTCCAGTTTAGGCTTTATAGTGTGGTCTGAATACTTAAGTCCTAGTTTCGTTTTTGGAAGGCTTGCCTGTGGCCAGTCAGTCTTGTCTGTCCACAGCATCAGCCTGCTGGCCTTTAGCCACTCCATCAAAGGTGGCAAAATCTCTCTTGCACAAATGAAGTCCTAAGTCAGATGGTCCAGGGGAGGCATCATGTTTCACACCGTCCCCAGAGACCCAGGTCCGGGATGGTAGTGCCCACGTTCTAAGCAGCGGAATAAAGGAAGAGAGAAAGAAAATGGTAGATGGACCATACCTGCAAAGAAGGATCCTGGAAGTTGCCACAGGATATTTGTATTCACGTTTCTTGTTCTTTGGCCAGAAGGCACATACATGTCCACACTGGATATAATGGAGATGGGGTGGAATTCTGAGTCTGCATTAGTCAAGTTAAACACCGTAATACTATAGAAATGGGCAGAAAGAGAATTGAGAGGCCCATAGCAGTCTCTAACAAAACAGGGATGTGCGGTATGTACAGGACAGTCACTTCAAAATTATGTATCTTGTTTTAACCACATTATTGTTAAGAATACAACCATCAGCAGCAGAACCAATTATGTTCAAATAAATTCCTATTTTAATACTTATTTAAAATAGAAATTAAGCAACACTTCTAAAACACAGAGGTGTCATTGAGTTTAATCAATAATCAAATAATGTATTAGACTGACTTGATTCCATGTTTTTCTACACCTAGGATTCTGTTGGTATTTTTCACCGCCCTGTGACCTTCTAATAAAACACAAACTTTTGTCCTTATCAAGCCGACAGATAATCTACTTAAAAAAGATAAATTGAAGGTCAGCTTTCTGTTGTGTTGCCAGCAGCATGAGAGGCAGGACTGGAGAAGCAGGATGGCTGTTGGGAGCTGGTGGAAGCTGTAACAAAACGTTGGTTGTTTTGGAGGAGCTCGTCATGCTGGTTTTCCTGATGAACTTGGCTGTTTTCATCCTCCAAGGAGCTTGGGACCTTCTTGGCACTGCGAATGGCTTTGGTTCACTTTGGGGGAGCTCTGGTCCTCACTTTGAGCTTCGCTTCCTGGCTGCAGAGGGGAAGATGGTGCACTGCCAGTCTGGTGGAGAAGCTTGCTATGTTGGCTTCCCTGATGGTAACTTGGCCATCTTGATCACTGGAGGAGCTCGGGACCTCACTGTTGCTGAGGATGGCTGTGGTACCTTTCAGGGGAGCTCTGGTTCTTCTGAGTGTTGCTTCCTGGCTCCACTGCAGATCCCTCAGCCTGCTATCACAGATCCTTTATCCCGCTGGCACAGACTTCCTAGATTCCACCACTGACCTTTGGGCCTTTGTAGTGCAGATTCATGAAAGAGGTCTGTGTAAGACATTGTTATGGGCTCTGGGGCTCCATTTGGATTCGTGTGAGGCATTGTTATGAGCTCTAGGCCTTCAGCTGGACTCATACAGGACATTTCTGTGAGACCCAGGCCCCTGGCTAGTTTTCTTGGCCTTAGTGTGTGGACAGATTTCCTGCACTCTTTTTTATTGTTCTTTGGCTATTATAAATAATCTTATAAAGTATGTGTCCTGTATACACTGTTCCCCTTGTGAAATAACCCCCAACACAGATATTTTGGGAAATTATCCTTTCTGATTTCCTTAATCTCTAGATAGTCTCTCTTGACTAGATTCAGTGCTGAAACACAGTGGTACCTCAGTTTAAAAACTTAGTTTGTTTTCCGATTTTGAAAAAGAGCAGCATTTGTGTTTGTGGAGGGAAGATGGCCATAGTTGTGTTCGTCACCTGATGTGCAGTTTGTGAATAGAAACAAAATTTGGTCTGTTTTTGAGAACTGAATTGTTTGTGAACAGAAGTGCTGGTGAACCAAGGTATTACTGCAGTTATTTGTTGAGGTTGACTTTGATTTAGGGAGCAACCTAAAATCATTTAGAAACAAAGCTATTATGTCTGAATTAGTCACTGATTCAACAAATGTGCATTAAATGCTAACAGAAGCAAGTGTCACGGAAAAACGTGAAAAGTACACTTCCTACACTCAAGATGCGCAACGGATAAAAGGGTCCCACAAGAGGTAAGGTGACTGGAGTTTACTATGCGTCACACTGCAGCACTTCATTGTCTGGTTTTTACCTGTACCAACATCAGAATGCAGCCTCGTACTTGGCATGCTCTGTCTCACGGACAGAACTCCTGTGCGCTCATCCCTTCCTAAAGACAGGTGGGAAGGGAGAGGCCACCCACACTTCATACTGACAAAATGGAAATGGACGAAGTAATATGGGAGCTGCCCGAAGTGACTGCACTGAACTTTATCGTTATTTTCTTCTGTGTCCACATCTCTTTGGGGAATTATGAGATAAAGTCACAGAGTAAAACATAAAACCCCCATGGAATTCTTGCTTAGGGCTACTTAACACTAAGAATTAAGCCTCATTTTCTACCCTTGAAATTAATTTTTGTATGCATGTGGACTGAAAAAGTGAAGGATGTTTTATGTACTGCAAAAATGTGCAGGACCACTAAAAGTAACAAAACTGAAAGACGCACCGACCGTCAATGGCAGGAAGTGTGTGAGTGCTAATATTTCCTTCTCTGTGAACATTTTTCCATATTCATTTTTGCCTTTCCAATTTTGCCTTTTTCTTGTCCTGTGCTTGCTAGAACCTCCTGCAATGTTGAATAATGATGAGCTTCAAGGTTTTGTTCCTCATTTTAAAGTGAAGGATTTGTTTTTCCATAAATCAGGTATCTGTTGTTTGTGAAAGTAAGTTCCCTTCAATTCCTGACTTGCCAAGATTTTTATTTTGAAAAATCACCATAATGAATTTAACTAATACATAGGTTTCCCATATTTTCTTTGGGTCATTCCAACATCTGTAGTTCTTGAGGATCCAAAACTGGTTTGGTGATTCTAATTGATAATCTTAATGTGTTTTTTTAAAGTTTTACAGAGGGCTGGGGATATAGCTCAGTGGAATAAGCACCTGCCTGTCAAGTACAAGGTCCCGAGTTTGATCCCAAGTAAGGAGAAGAAAAAGTTTTATAGAGATTTGCTAGAACTATTTTGCCATAATAAAACTACGGACAATGGACACAATACACACACTAGTGGGTACCTCTGAGCAGCAAGAGATTTACATAGTTTTGAAAAAGGGAAGTTGAAGGGCTCTGATTTTAAAAGATTTTAAAAATTAGAAATTTCTTTTAAAAAATTCAAGGCAAACACCATAACATTTAAATATTTGATCATTTTTGGAGCCCAACAAATACATTTGTGCTTTGTGATTTATACTTTCAGAGTAAGTTTTTAAAAAGGAAAATTTTAGCCTGCTGCTGATCATTTTTAAATTACACATTCAGTGCACAGAATTTCTTGTTTTATCCCTGGAATCCTATACCCCTTTTCTACTAGAGCAAATAACTTATTTCATTGTAGTATAATTTTTCTCCATATGTGTATTTTCTTTCTGTGTATTGTTTCCCAAATTAAAACACAATAAAAGTAACAATAAAGCTGGCACAGCAACACTGATATCAGGTAAAAGAACTTTTAACAAGGGGTGTGTTTACATGTTTCGTTGTCCTTTCAGTTCTTTAATCACTTTAAAAAAGGTAAAGTATTTGATTCATCTTTAGAGTATTGGGATATGGCCAGTATCTGGCTTGTATTACTTGCTTAATTTAAGTGCTACATTGTAGGTTCTGTCTTGTCCATGTATTATTTTCTGTGGTTACAGTCACCTATAGACAAGTATGCCCTGACAATCGTAAATGGAAAGTTGTAGAACTAAACAATTCATAAATTTTATATTGTATTTTGGCTGGAAGGTGGGTCATCCTTTGTCCAGTAGCCATACTATATATCTACATGCCACCCGCCCATTGGTCATTTAGTAGCTGTCTCCGTTTAGCAGCTCACCTGTCAAGGTATGACAGTGCCTGTGTTCCAGTAACTCTTATTTTACTTCCTAATGGCCCCAAGTCATCAGTGATGGTGGCAGTTTAGGTATGCCAAAGAGATGCTAGAAGTGCTTCTCTTAAGCGAGATGAAAGTATGGTGAGATACTCTGAAAGGAGGAAGTCACATCTATGTGACTTTTATTATAGCACATTTTTATCATGGTTTTGACTTGTTACTTTCCTACTGTGTCTAATTTATAAGATGTGTATTTATGTACAAAAAATGTATAAAGTTCAGTACTAAGTGCAGCTTCAAATATTCACTGGGCATCCTGAAAAATATCTGCCATGGATAAGGGGGGAGTATTGTAATTCTTAAGAATTAGGTTTGGAGTGAGACAAAAACCTTCACTTAACTCTTTTTATGTAACACTACATCATACTGAGTATATTTCTGTAGTGGGTTCAAATTCTTCAGTGGGTGGGGATGTAGTGGAGAGATCCGAACATTCAGCGGACTGTAATTCCCAGCCAGCCTGAAAGTAAGCTGTAGCTGTATGATGACGAAGCAATGAAATGTACACAGAAAGATGTCTGACGTTTCCAGACACGACCCACCAAAACCTCCCAGTCCACTGCAAAAGAAGAATGGAGGAATACACACGGAACGCCAGTACTACGCCTTAACAGCTATATGTTAAGACGCGAGGACTGACGTCAGTCTGCTCCTGTGACTATGGGGAGGAGACCCCTAAAATCTGAACATGCACTCTGCACTTACATGAGCAAGAAACCACCCTCTGTTGCTAAGATACTGAATTTCTGGGGATCTGTTCCTGCTTCTTAAGATTAATTTAACCAGTAAAGCAATATAAGATGTAAAAATGTTTCAACAATCTTGGGCAAGTCACGTAACTTCCAAGTCTTAATCTTCATTTGTGAAGTAAGAATATCTATCTACCTAGAGTTTAGAAAATTAAGAGGAGCCATACGAAGTATTTTATAAACTCTCAGGTTTAAGGTAATCATGGCTGAAAGGGGGTTACTTAAATAAGACTTTAAAATCTATATAACACATTTAATACATAAATTAAAATTACTAATTTAGCATTCCACCACTCTTTAGATCTTCTCATGTTTAGATCTTCTCATGGAGAAAAATTATAATACAGTGAAATAACTTATCTTCTAATTGCTCGCATGAAAGTCTGAACTCCCGTGCAGTATTCAGAGTGCTTACAAACTACTCAACTTACCTTTCAGACTACTTTTCTACCACTGTCCACCCCTCTGCATCCTGCTGCTCCACTGGACTTCTTAAAATCCCCAAGGTAAAGTGGGCATCTCCCTTCCCTGCATCTGCTCGCACTGCACCCACAGCCCTAACCCTCTCCTCCCCTGCTGGCTGACCTTTCACTTGCACCTCACAGCTCAGGCCTGACACCGCCTCTCCTGCTCCACTGGTTTCTTAGCAAAAAGAATCTTGTCTCTGTAATTAATTGATGAGATAGGAAACACACATTTATATGCATTCTTTAATATTTCCAGGTATGTATATATTTAAAGCTTTGGAAAATTAAAAGATTATTAACCTCATATGTTAAATAATTATGATACAATAAATGTCTTAAATAAAGGTCTTAGAAGAAATTTTGAACCACTGGGAAGGGGAAGTTTCTCACAGAAATATTTAATGTTATTGGAAGTATACTCCACCTTAACATTAACTCCCTTAGGTTACAGCAGTGCAAGGTATATGGAGACATTGTGATACATTGTAGAAACCCAAGGTGGTCATCAACATGGAGTAGCTCTGCGCTGATATTTTGAACTAGCATTTTAAATGTAGACTCGCTACATATTTTCTTTAAAGCTTAAACAATTCTTTCATTTTGCTAAGACACAGTTTATTATCATCAGATTCTACTGATTTTTTAGGAATAGTGCTGCACCACACTGAATCCACTGGTCTTGGTGGCCGCCGCATGGAACGTCGATGTTGGTTACCACGCGATCCCTCTCAGCACTTGTGTAAATCGGCAACGAGATGCACTCGTCAGGGGAATATGGGCCATAGGCACCCTGTTAAAAAAAAAAAAAAAGTTTTAAAGTATAGCAATACACTCTTCCAAAGGAGATTAGGAGGTAGCTAAAGAAACAAAGATAAACTTCCAGACAATGTTTTAACATATTATGAAATAAATCTTTAAATAAACATAATAAACCCCTCTCATACCACTACAATACTTACTCACAGGTAGTCATACTTCCTTTACAACCACATCCTAGAAATCATTGTCTCCAAGCAAACATAATTCCCTAATATCATCATGTCTCCGTTATCCCTAAATTTTAGTTTTTGTTAGTATCGTAATTCAAATGAAACCTACACCTTACGGTGCACTGCTGTTCCTTAAATCTCATAATCTATAGGTTTCCTCTTTTTCCTATCAGTTCTTCTCGTGACAAAACAAAATACCATATTCTGAGTTTTATGGTTATAGTCCCACACTGTCATGCCACCGTGTTCCTTGTATTTCTGTAAACTGGATCTAGAGGTAAACTATAATTCACTTTTTAATGCACATACTCCAGAGATGTTATTTGAAGTTCCCGTCAAGGCACATAATGTCTGGTTGGCTGCCTTACATTCCTTTTCTTTTCCTTCCTTACACAAAGGCACACACACAGATACTTTCGTAAGTCTTCAGGTCCTTCATAAAAATCATGTAAGTTCCTCTGACAAATTATTCATTCCTAACATTCCTAAATCTTAACCTGAAGTACACACAGTGAATTTTATTCTTTAAGTAGAATCATCCCCCCAGTAGATACAAACATGGTCCATCCTGAATCTCACCAACTGTCTTTGTGTGCCTTGGTGATTTCTCTCAGTAATTCAGCTACCCATTTAACAGCATTTTATATGCTAATATTTAGGCCAAAAATTGTAAAGCCTGAGCTTTTCCATATATACAAATAGAGCAAATAATACTCTTTATAGTTTAAAATTCAGTTTGGGAAACAGTATACACATATATTTAGAATATAATTTGGGGCAAAATGTATATTTTAGAAAATCAAAACAAAAAAATTACTACTCTAGAGCTTAACTGAATGAAGACCCCTGGAGAGAATGAATTCTGATTGGGCTGCAGAAATATGTAGCGACCGGAGTGAAGAGGACTCTTACCTGTCCCTGACTGACCTCTGCCTTCTCTAACTCTGCTTAAAGGGTGAAGCTTTAGGATACGAACATTTCTGCAACTGTCATGGCTCCTTGGCCAACCCTAAAGTGAATAACGCGGTACTTCACTTAGGTATTTGTTGCATGAAGTGAACTGAACTTGTGCGTGATGACTGTTAATCCCAGGAAAGGTATTAAATTATTCTCTGGCACCTGCTATTTGGTTTGCTTTCCATTACTTTGTCAAAACTGAAATAGAAACACTAACATTTTGCAGTGCTCTTCCCTTCTAGCGAGGAAGCTGCGTTTAAGTCTCTTCACTAATGCCAAGGAGATTTCCGTTACCAAGGAACTTAACAATGCAAGTTTATTTTGTGCCTTGTTTCCAAATCCCTTCACACCTGGAGTTGTAGGCTTTATTTGTTACAGTGAAGTATCAAATCTTTCTCTCAAAGGCTAATATTTTAAAGGACACTCGAGACTTGTTTGCTTACCACATCTTACAATCTCTGTGGTGGTAAATGTTCTTTCTTCTGTAAGAAAGTGGAGTAGACTTGTCCTTAATTCACCAATAAATGCTCTGAGTGGAAGCAGAGCAGTTTTTCTTAATTCTTCACTGAATGTCATGCCTACGACCCAGTTTGCTCTTTCATACATCTACCTGAACAGGCAAAGCATAAGACCTTGCTGCTCTAAAATAATTGGATAAAATTAAAATTTCATTAACTAGTAACGAATACATTGTTAATGCAAAAGACTTCAAATAATTTTTCTATTGATTTAAAAACAAAATTAAAAAGTTTTCCCTGAAAGAAAAAAATAGTATACATAAACAAAGTTTTGTGTAATTAAAATTTAATCATTAAAAATCTGTTATCTTGTGGTCAAATAACATAACTTTATTAAAATAGAAACTAGTCCAGTTGAGTTGTTTAACAAAGAAGCTAAATTATGAAATTGTATATTCATTTGGGCCAATTAACTTTTCATGGGCAAAAATCTGTTATGTAGAGAAGTGTGCTGCATAATTTTTCTTATTTTTTTTGCATAATTTTTCTGCTTCCATAAATTTTCTAAGAAAAGTATGAATGCCTCACAACAAAATTCACTCCTATGCTCCAGGCAAAGTAACTGAAAACTACAGGAGTTCTACAAGTAATAGGCAATATGCTAATAATTTGGAAGAGAAAAATACATTTATGAAGGAAAAACATATTACATACAACTTAGTCAACAAACCAAAGAGGGCAATAAAAATAAAACCATAAGAAATAAAATTAAGATGGCTAACTGAATTCCTGCAGAACGCCCCAACAGGACCTCCTGAGACTGGGCTGTTATACAGCTGTGCTTCCTAAATCATACTATGTATGCAGAATGCTATATCCTGATGGTGGGCAGGAGGGAGTGTGCTAAAATCACCATAGCTTGGGACTTCTAAGAGATTTTAATGCCAAATTTTTCAATAAGGAGCATATATTATATTTATTAAATTTGTTTACTAAACAACTTTTCACAGAGAACTAGTATGGAATAATGTCACCTAAAAACATTTTGGGAAGTGCTTTGGAAAGAATGAATGCTTTTGGGGGCTAAGTCCCTTGGATATCTTAATTTGACTTAGTTTAGCCAATTGCATTGAGCTGCAACAACATTAGAATCTGCATCGTGAATGAGTGAAGGCGTAGGTACACAGAGTGAGTACAAGTTAAGTCTCAGCACACACAGGTAATGGTGAACACTCCCAATTTTCCTAGAGAATTTATATTTCCAATTTGTATTATTTCATCCAAACTTATTAAAAAGTTCTGCATGTTCTGCAACAAAGCAACTACAAGAATGGAGGCAAAACTAGCTTTCTACTGGCTTATAGAAATTGATGTTTATTCTTTTGGTTTTATGCTGGTTCCTTCTCTCTGATAAAATTCTGTAAAGTGTTAATCTTTTCAACTTCTATAGAACGTATTAAAAGTATTCACTGTTGCCTGATAAAGGCACTTTCTTGAACAAAATAAGGTGTAACTGAAAGAAAGGCTGGAGAGTTTATAAGTTTATACAGAGTTGACAGACATCTTTGTAAAAGGCCAGAGGGTAAGTATTTTAGAATTTGTGGGCCACATGGTCTCTGAGATGATTACTCAACTCTGTTGCCTTAAAGCAGCCCCCACTACGCACCCACACACTGCGCATGCCTGCCTTCCAAATCAAAGTCAGGATACAGAGATTTGAATTTCATATACAGTATCTTTCACATGTCACGAAATTTTATTCTGAGCTTGTCAACCTCTTAAAAATGTGAAAAACATTCAATGCTCATGGGCTGTTAAAAAACTGGCCATAGTTTTTCCAGTCTTGGTTTATACTATTAAGATGGCTCAGTATTAGGTCAACTGTTTGAGAGACAGACCTGGATTTGAACCTGTTGCCTACCTATTAACTGTAATTATATTCGACAATTTATATAGTCTTTTTCCAGTTTTCTCAGTTTAAAATGATAATTCCTATTTCAAATATTTTGTGAGGGTTAGTATCTTGTACACACCTTGAACAGTGCCTTGTACATAATAGGCACAAATAAATGCTGATTATTAGCCACAGATTAATATTACTATTGTTACTCATAATAAATCCTTTTATTTAATGTTTAAGTCTCTTTATCAGCAAGACAGGAAAACCTGCTCAACCAAAATCACAGAACTGCTATTAAATGCAACTGTGGTGGAAATTCACCATGCAGTGAGCCTGCTTGTTTCTAGACTGATTTTCTAAAACTACAAATCTGATGTGGCAGAAACCGCCTCCCCCAGCCAGCACACTTCAGTTTGTGTTAGCTGTCCAGGTACCGGTTCCTGTTACTTCTGTGTCTTAGAAACGACTGGCCACTGTGATGCACAGCTGGTCGCTATGACGCACATTGTAAGAACCATCAGACACAGCCAAGTACTGTGCCCTGTGCTTCCCCTTTGAGCCCCACAGAGAGCTCCCCACTAAGCCTTCGAGGCCTGATATTCTGGGAATGATCCCCATCAGTGCCCGTCGACGTAAACAAATCTGCCTCCAAATCTGGGTGCCATTTCAGCGTTTCGGCTTGCCATTCTAGTCTTACCACGCTATTCTAAATTCTTAGTGGCTTTCTACTGGCCATAAAGTGACCTAAGTTGCCTGGTACTGCAGTCAGCTTCTCATACCGGGTCTGGTTCTTTCCAAACATATTTCCTACAAGTCTTCCATATGAACCACACACTCCAGATACACTGTACCAGCAGTTCCCAGGAGAACTTAATTTCTTCCTCCCTCCACGCATTCACATCTGCAGCCTTGTCTATGTCTTATCCTCTACCTTTTTTGAATTTGTCCTTAAACTCCATTACTTCTATTTTAAGTCACAATTTGTTCGAGTCATTTTCCATGTTCGATTTTGATTGGTAGGGTTTCTTTAATGAACCAGTTAACATCTATACAACTATTTTATCCCCTCCAACAAGGTCATTACATGCATTTTATTTCACAGAATAACCCACAATTTGGATTCAGTACAGTTCATCTACATCATATACAATTTTTTAAAATACAGCTAAAACCCTTGGCAAATTCCAACCTCAACTTTTGTCTTTAACTTTCAATTTAGTTCACAAACCTTAGATCAAGAAATGTATCATCTGTAATTTATCAACTTTAGGTTATAATTTGTATAGGAATTAATAGAAAGGTTGAAATAAAACAAATACTTTTATTCATTCAACTCACTCTAATACTGAGGAAATCTAATACAGGAGGAAAACAGGCCTCACAATAATGTGTACACTTTTAGGTTAGAGGGTGCTCTGAGCAATAATTAGTAATTATTACTACATATTTAGGTTTTCGTTTTCATTTTTTTAAATATTCAGATGCTTTTTTTTAGAAAGAGAAACTACTACTAGAAAATTCAATGTTATTTTCCAATGACAAAAAAATGTATTTTTGTAGCAAGCAGTACATAAAATAGTTTTTACTCATTAGATGCAGGATTAAACTGTATGCACATATATTCAAAGTTACATTCTTAAACTTAGTGGCTAAGAATAAGTTATATCTATATCCATGTCCTGCTTTAAAGGCATGCATGGCTTCAAGTTCTACTGATAAAAGCTCTTTCGATAACTGGAAGTTCCGTCTTCATTTGTCTAGCAGCTGCTCAATCGCCACAGTGTGTTACAGAGTTCAAAACACATATTAGCCCCTTGGTTTCTTTACTTTCTGTGCACCTATGGGAAGTTTTCTAACCTGCACGGACACGTTTACTTATTTGAAAGTGAGAGTATCTGCTTTGATAAGTACATATGGTACACGAAGCACCTAGTGCATTGCTGAAAATAAGGAACACAACACACGGTAGCTCTTAACATTAGACTTTTTCTTTACACTCTTTAGAAATTAAAACTTACTCCTTTTAAAACGAAATTATTTAAAAAATATCCCATACATTTAAAAAAAGTATAAAGATAAAATACTTTGAAAATTTGTTCAAATCAGTAACATAAGAAAGCAAACCAAAAATTGACAGGCCAAGAATACCTCGTACTGAAATGATGAAAATTAAGAGTGAATTGATAAGTAAAAATTGTGCCTGTTAATGAAGCATTACCTGTGAAATCCAGCCCATAAAACAAGGAAGAACTGATGACACACTAGGAGAATCGTCGTGATTTTCAGAAAGCCGATTCCCATCAAAACTGCATCCTTCCAGTAATAAGCCGCTGATCTGCCATGGGAAACGCATGAATCATTGAAAATATATTAAATTCTGAAATATTAGCAGTTACCATATTCTATCTTAAGTACAAAGGCTACACTTTCCAGTGTGTGATAGATCCTCCATCCTATGAAGAGACATTGTAGCATCTTATTGGAATATAAAGAAATCTGGATCAGTGTTTACTGTGAGAGTTCTCTAGGTCGCTTCTCATTTTTAGTTAATATTTTAGGATAAACCACAAATGCTTCAATTATGTGCCTTGACAAAAATTACAGAAATATGATAACAAAAGCATAATTAGAAAATATGTGCTCCTTGCTTGGAATCCTAACATTAAAAAAAAAATAAAACAAAACTCAATGTTTAATGAGGAAAAAAATTCACATGCCATGTAGAAACGAAAGAATAAAAAAGGAGAAAGAATATCTTACTAAGGTAAGTTTGGTGCACATAGAAATCTGGAAACTAAACCTGCAGTTCTTTGGTAATATTAGCTTCCCATTTCTCAGTGCTTCTTCTTTCAGTTTTCCAGTGCTACATTTACCTACACAAAGGCAATGGGTGAAACCCGCTTTGGGTCTGAGCTCTTCAACACCTGGCCTACACAGCCACATCTATATTCCCACAGATTGTACTTGGCACTAAAATACAGTCTGACAAATATCATCAAGTTTTAATATACTATAGATGATTGCAGTGCTTCAACCTACAAGTTTTTAACTTTACAGTAATGCAAACATAATGCACTCAGCAGAAATCATACTTTGAATCTCTCCTTGGCTAACAAAATGTGGAGGGATAAGCACTTGCAATGCTGGGCAGCTGCAGCTCAGGCACCACGTGATCACAAAGACAAAGAACGGAGGACTACAGGGTACATCTGTGTTGCTATGCGGTTAAGTTCAGAAGGTTCGGTGTATAGTAAATGCATTAAATGCATTTGACTTCATTTTTTTTTTTTTTTTTTTGGCGGTACTGGGGATTGAACTCAGGACCCTGAGCCTGCTAGGCAGGCGCTTATTCCACTGAGCTATATCCCCAGCCCCTGACTTCATATTTTTAACTAAGTGAGTTAACTGGGACATAACCCTGTCACAAGTTGAGGAACATCTGTAAATGAACTGTAGAATTTCAGGTGAAAGAAACACACCTTAAGTTAGAAGATTTATGATAATTTTCAGCTACATTACTCTTAGGAAATTAGTTAGGTACCAGGATGTAGTAGGAGAGCATATTTTAATAGTTTTGAATAACTCATTAACTGTATAGTACAGTTGCTATCTCATGGAAAATGTAATGGTTGATACACTGTATCAGTTTGAGAATTGAGAAGTTTAGAAGCTTAACTAAGTGACTCACCAGGGGGCCGGGTCCTCACTTTGTAAACACCCTGAGCCTGTGTCAGAGGAGGGCAGGGACATGGTGTGGGTGGGTAGCAGCACACAATATGAGGGGGGAAAAGAGCCTTGCCCTCCCCCCACTTGTGCCCTTGCTGCTTTGGCTTTCTTCTGCCACCCTGAAGCGCTGCCCCTGTGCCCTGTGCCACCTTCCTTGGAGCCAGCTGATTATAGACTGAAACTCCACAAACTGTGGGATAAACCTTTCCTTGCTTAATTTAGGGTGTCAGGTATTTTATATCAGCAACAAGAGAAAAACCAAGACAAAAAATATAAACAAATTGGTTGTTAATGAAGGGGCTGGGTGAAAAGAGAGTTACATAATACTCAGGTTGAATATTCTTTGTACTATGTCACTGATGTATTATTCAAGACAAGATAAGGGTGTCCTAAATATTTCTACTGTCAAATGTAAGTGAAATTAAAGTCCTTCTAATGTAGTGCTAGAAACTCACCAAGCCAGATACTTCTGAGGTCTCTTCCTGAAATTTCATCAAATCTTACTTCAATACTATGAAGAAATTTGTGAAGGAGACTCCACTGACAGCTCTCCAACACAACTGAGATACAAACGCACCATTTTCTTCTTCCAGCTGGAGGAAGTGGAAGGGTGTGCATGGGAAATGCTATTCCCTAAGACTGTATTTCGGTAATTGTCACTGTGGACCATCGAGCTGCCTCATCAAAACCAGGGAGACACTCTTCACACCTCCAGAATTCCATACACCACAGATGCGGAACTGCAGAGAGCAAGCGCCAGGCCGCAAGCCCAGACCCACCTACTCATTGCACAGTGCCGACACTGCGATGTAACCCGAACACCAAGGTTTCAGTTTAGAAAAAACGATCTGTACACTTGGCTCCTGCACTGACAGAGCTCTGCGCACTCCCTGTGGCACGCGTGCCATAGGCTCGCCACTCCTGCCCTACGTGCCACCGCTTATCAAGTCCTGCCCGTTTTCAATAGTATATTCTGAATCTGTCTTTTTTTTCCCTATGCCCTCTATATAGTTCTGGCCTGGAAGCCATCAGTTTTGGAGAAATTTTTATTGAGATGTTTTGTCTTTTTTTTTATTTGGTTGTCATTTTATTAGTGAGTTGTTAAGAATTCTTTATTAGATTCTACAGTCTCCCATTGGATAGGTTAAAATACACTTTTTATAAACAAGTTTAAAGGTGTTATAACTTATGAAGAACACAAAAATTTTCTGGATTTAAAAATGTTATAATACAAAGACAAGAAAAACAACTATTAAAACTTTTTCTTTACTCTTGCAAGATGGTGTCATGGTAGAGACTGCTACTGGTTTTGCCTGTTAAAAGTTCAGTCCCACTTCTGGCGCTAGCTTCAGGTCCATATTCTTTGTATGGATTTATTCCTCCTCCACTAGTGCAACAGGAAGAGGACAGTCAGACAAACGACCTTCTTGCCCGCAGCGAGGGAGGGATCCATGTCAAGAATGGGAATCTCGCACGGTTGCAGAGAGGAGTCTGAGCTGACCCTTACCGATGGTGCACTGCGAGGAAACCGCTCTGCAGTGCTGCCGCTGGAATCAGGGTTCCCAGAGATGTTCCTGTCCACGTCCTTCTGCTTTGCCTGGGAGCTTTGAGTCACTGAATACCTTCACAATAATTTATTTTCTGCTTCATACCTAGAGTTAGTATCTTCCAGAAAGACTTTTTTGTTGTGTAACATTTATTTATACTTAGGAAATTCATTGTGATGTTTGTTTCATGTGTACACCGAGTAGTTATCAACTCAACAAATCAGCATGCCCATCACCTCAAATTTCTATTTCTTTACGGTGAATACATTATAATTCTTCTATTTTGCAATACATCATACTTTATTGCTAATTATATTCACCCTGCTGTGCTACAGAACCCCAGACCTTAATCCTCCTCATGTGGAAGTGAGGAACTCTAACACACTGGTGGTGGGAATGTAAATCGGTGTAGCAATTCTTAGTTTCTCATTCTAAGAAAAGTTAGCAATAGTAGTCATAGTAGCTTAGTTTGATTAAAAAGAATTCAAAGCCATTAATTTACTTCATACACAATGCTGAATTTCTTGAATGCTTTCAATTTTAATTTAAAATTTGAGTTCTATTTTAATAATTTATTACATAGTGAGCACCAATTTCCAGATGGTGAGGGAGGCCTACACGACCTAGTTCATGGTCTAGCTGTCCTAGCTGATGTAGATAAAGGATGAGTTATAGGTATTAAGATTCAGAATTTTGTTGAAATTGCCTTCAAGTTTTAAAATTGATTTTGGAAAGTTATATTTTTAAAGTAGACACATCTTATATATGAACATTGTTAACCTTTTCACTATTCAGTACTTTCATGTAATTTTCCATTTTATTCCTCAAATTATCTGTGTTGCCATGATTTAAGTCTATACTTTTAAATAGCACATAACTAGATTTATTTTCCCCAAGGTGATAATATTTTAATTGGTGGAGTTAATATTTTTGCATTAGAAGACTGTTTTCTATTAAATCTTAAATTACTTAGAATATATTACCTATCTGAAAAATCATTCTCTGCCAATAAAGGTAGCTGAGGACTTTTAGAATCTCTTATCTTGATGTGATACCTTCTTAAACTCAGATAAACATCTAAAATTAGTACCTTAATTTGCAGCTTTGCTTCTTGAAGTCGACCTTTCCATGAGGCTACAAATTTAAGGCTGTCCACAGAATGACCCATTGCTCTGTAAGAGTAAAAGCATCAGATGTCACAAAAAATTCTCAGGTGTCTCGGGGTGTGCAGCTCCATGGTAGAGCATGTGATTGTGCTTCGCATGTTGTGAAGCCCCAGGTCAAATCTCCAGAATCAAAAACAAAACTCTCGGTATTAATTATAATAACTGAAAACAGATGCAAGTATATTGTTATTTACATTGAAATATTTGCAATGTACAATAAGATATACCCATCTTTGATTTTATGCTGTCTTTACAGTTAACTGTTTATATGACAGTCGTTAAGTATTCCCTATTCTCCATTTCGATTATGACCCTCAAATGTAGGTATAGTATAGGTGTTCAGTAAACATTTCCTAGGAAAACTGAAACTGACAATATTCTAAGACTATATCAACTAAAATTGTCAGAATCACTAAGCAAATAAATTTTGTTCAGTATATGTCTGGTACTCTTTCATTACCTTCTCTTTTTTTTGCATTTTACTACTTTTATTCCCTCTTATTTGTCATATTGGTTATTCTTTTCCTGTCTGTTTATACTTCATCTTGTTTAGTATTTTGTGGTTATTTTTGTTTTTGTGGGTTTTCTGCCTTTCATTACCTTCTAACTTGTTAAAAATTATAGTCTACACAGGATACAGTGATCAAAATCTGGTATAAAAAAAGGCATTTGACCTAAGCATGAGGTCCTCTTTTCTACCAAGAAGCCTCATCACCACCGTCCAACAGAACTTTCTAGACAAACATGGCTGGCGCACAGTCTACAATGGCAGCCAATGTGTGTACTGAGTACTTTGAACATGGACAGTGTGACCGGGAAACTGAATTTTTAATCTTATTTAACTTTAAATAAATTTAAATAGTTCCATGTGAGTTCTACTACCATACCTAAGATACCAGAGGTCTAGATAAATAAATGGCCAAACTGTAAAAGTTAAATTGCATCTTTTTTCAGCTCTAACAAAACACAGTAACTGAAAGCAATGTGCTTTAAAAAAGTTAACTATTGTTAAGAGTACAGTATTAGGGAATAACATCACTGTCTGGAGTGCAACAAATTTTCTTCTTGACAAGCAAAATGGTATGACCAGAAGTGAAAAAAGCAACATATTACCCCTTCAGGGACAGATAAGCATTTCGTGTTTAATTACCTTGCAGTTTCCTGGCGAAGAGCATTAAGAAATGTGTCTGGATGGAAGAGCTCTGATAGATCAAGTGTATCAGAGAGAAGGGTCTGATTTTCGGCTTTTTCTACCCAGGTCTAGAGAAGGAAGACATTTATATAAATATATACATACACTCTTAAAACACCAGGGAATTACTATGTGTAAGTCACTTTCCATGCCCTAAATGGATGCCTCAGGATAAATAGATTTTCACTTTACTTGCAAAGCGTGGCATGACGTGGGGGAAAATGAAGCTTTTCACTCTGAAGCCTCTGCTGACGCCCTTCTCCCTTTCCTGCACCAGCTACACCCTGGCCTGACAAGCAGACTGTATCACTGCATCCTGGTATCTTAGTCCCTGGCCAGCAGGGGCCACCCAGATACCAGAGATGTAAACCCGGTGCCTCTGATGTAAAGGCATTGCTCTGTAAAGCCTTTGCTCTGCTTGTGTAACTCAGCTTGCCTGTTTCTTCCTGTGGCAGGCCATGTGTACAGCTCTCACATCCCAGGCCTGGGGCCCAGACTCTGCATTGCTGAGCTCCTCTGAACCCACTGGCATAATGGTGCTTTCTTTCCTCCATTTCTCTGAGTGTTGCTCGGTTTCTTTGCTGCTGGTAAACCTAGAATTGCTGTAGCAACAGTAACTGCAAATAGTATCTATTCCTCATAAATAACTTTCCTTATACAACCTTAACTGCTGATTAAAAAAAATGAGCCCAAAATAGAGTCTAAATATGGAAACTGATTCTGGGCACAGAATTTGAGTTTGGGCCAACACTTCTAGTGATGACTTATTTCACAGTGCGTGCAGGAGAGACGGAGCGCCCTGCTCTAACTCAAGGACCTGCAGGATCCTCGTGCGCTGGTACTACAAACTGAATCAGGGCTCAAGTCCAGATCTGGTGGTAAATCTGCTACCGTACTGAATCCAGGCTAAGTGAAGGGTCACGTCCAAGAAGAAATAATTCTCTGTCAACAGGTCTTTAAAGTGGTAGCTTGTATTCATCTGCCACCTTATAAACCAACCTAAACTCCATTTGAAGTAATACCTATCTACATGCAGTATGTTTAGCAAATATTTTAAAAATTGCCTCTAGGAACAAAACCATCTTTCTGCAGTACTTAAGTGGTTTTCCTGTATTCCCTGATTTTGTGCTTACTGCAACCCTGTAAGTTAGCATCTCCGTTACAAGAGAAAATGGAGTGCAGTGACCTCAAAGGTCTTGCCCAAGGTCATGCAGTAGATGATGGAGTCCAGGAATGAACTCTGGGAGCCTTGAGTGATTTGTTTCTCCCAATTCCTGCAGGTGCTAACATGCTGCCTTAGTCACTGTCCTTGTGAGATGCAATACCTGGCACCCACAGCTTGGAGGAAGACAGGGTTACTTCCACTCACATTTTCAGTCTAGGGTCAGCTGCTTCCAGGGCAGCAAGGTCATGGTGATGGTGGAAGAGCCTGGTGGGGGACAGCTGCCCGCTCCCCCCGTGGCAGCCAGGAAGCAGAGCGAGGGGAAGGGGCAGCCGGACGGGACCCCGCCGGCTCCAGCCCCCAGGGCCCCCCTCTAGGCAGGCCGTGCCTGCTCCCAGAGCACTCAGCTCCTTGGCTCATTAGTGGATACAGCCCCTCCCTGCGACTGAGCTCGTGAGAGTTTGGGGCACATTTCTGATCCAAACCATAACATACACCTCCCCAGACACACGGCCTGCTCACGATTTCTACATCAGCTCGTTATTTCAGCTGGTGCAGATGGTAGGTACTACAGTAACGCCAGCTGTTAAAATCTTAGAAAACTTTCATTTACTGAGTAATTTATTTTGCATGATTTATAAGCAGTCAAGGAAAAACTATGTTTACTTATTACTTTTATAGAAAGGATGTGCTTATGTACTGTAACAGCCTAATATCCACCTAAGCATGAACAGTTCACCACCAAGACCACAACAGCAGGAATTACAATCTTTCACAGCCCCTGTGTTTGCTTAATATGCAAATAAATTTGACTAGTAACCAAATCCTTTAGCAAACCGTCCTGCATCTTTCTTACCAATGGATAACCGATTCATTTTCTGTGTGGAAAAAATCTGAAGAGATCTCCTTAATCACATATAATGTTTTTCTCAGATACTTTTACAATAACATTTCACAAAATATTCTCATATAAATGACACACAGCTAATTTTTTTCACTTCCTACCACATAATTCTTTTCCTTAGTTGAATAGTACAATAATTATTTACATTACCTTTTAAAGAGTAAACAAAATCTGAAAGGTACAATAGATATTGTGAAAGGGGAAGAAACTGCTCAAAAGGAAAGAACGAGATAATTGGGCTAAACCTAAATATACTGGCTATACCCAAAGGGGTACAAAACCCCTCTCTCCTTATCATGCATATTTATGAACTATACCTGTAGACACAAAGAAAAACTTGTATGTCATCCTCTTAATCATAATCAAGTAAATTTAACATCTTAGGTAGCATCACAGGCAATTAGAATATTTAAAAAAAATCTTGAATACGTGGTACTCAAGGAAAATGGTTAACTGCTACAGAAAAAATTTCAATCTTCAACTCACATTCTGACCACAGTGCTACTTAAAGTTCAGGGTAGAATATTATTCCATGGGTTTAATGGGGATAAAAACACTTAGATGAGGAAAAAAAGATTATGTAGGTGATTACAGTATGGTGAATTTTAAAAAACATTTAGGTTAGATTAAATAAAAGTAAAAAACACTACATTAAAATATACTTACCACAAATATGAAAATGAATTAGTAACACAATGGTATATTATTTATGTTTATAAAGATATAATCACTTCCTACAGTTATGTGAAATTCAGATTTTCAGCTCCTCAGAATAGTAGAAGGACAAATGATATCAAATGCTGGTAAGTGTGCAACAGGCACAAAGTTTTTGTACACACAGACACTAGTTAACATTTCTATAAAACAATCTGACAAATACCTCAAAATGTTTAGATATATTAAAAACCTTTTATTCAGTAGTTCCTTTTCTTAGAATGTAAAGTAAATAGGTTATTACCCATAATGTGCTCATTTAAAATTACTTCTAATACTAAGAAATTAGATGCATAAGTATAACAAATTGGTTGATACATTATATCAGTACAATAAAGAAATTAAACATCCAATAAAACACTTATTTGAAGAATATTAAATGACAATGGAAATAGTCATAATCTAATGTGTTTATAAGAATGTAAAATGTATATATACATATTATAAACCTAATTGGATAAAATGTTATTTTAATAATATACAAAATATTGGAAGAAAACATCAAAATGTATCATTTCAATAGGTCTGGCCTATAGCCTGTTAGTGATTATCTTCATTTACATGCAGTAGTAATTATGTGGCCTAAAATGCAGTGCATTAATAAACTGATATCATTCTAGTTTTAATGTGCTGTGTTCCTTATAAAATGTTTAATGCAAAAAACAAGTAAATTAGACACTCATTCTTCATGTGTCGTCTTTTTATATGCCTTCATCTTTCTTTCCATTTTGTTAGGAGTCTGAGAATAAATTCATCAAGAACTGAAATATAATTTATCCAGAATAAAAATGAGTACAGCCATTCTTTTCACTGGAGTAAAAAATACAAATTATTAGCATGTTAACAGCCTTTTGTATAAGTAGTTTATCAAATCACTGGCTCAACCGATGGTAATAAACCAGTTCATCAGCAAGACAGATTATAAGGAATTATACTAGACTTAAAACCTCAGAATAGTTAAGGAAAATTAAGGGTTTACGGCTAAAGTTTGCTGTACCAGCTTCAAGAAACAGATATACTACTAGATATCACCATTCTCTGAGTACGAATTTATCCTAAACCCAAACCTGGATTTGTATATACCATTCTCATTAGAGTGACGTGGCTTTAGGTTCACTAGTTACATTGTGCACCATAGCAGAAAAGGAAAGAAATTAAGTGTTCTCTTTCAAGTGTAGTCAGTAGGTTTTGAGAACTGTAAAAATTGCAATTCAATGTAATGAGACTGAGTTGCAGTAACTTTCTCCCGCTCTCATCATTTTTAAGTATAAGAACCTTAAGCAATGCTTACGTGCCCCTTGCCCTCCATATTAAGGTTATTTTCCCTGTAAACTCTGGAGAACTTCTTTAATACCATATGCTACATTGACTTTAATTCTTTTCGGCATCTCTCAAAGTTTAATATATTGTGTTTTGACTTGTCAGTAGTTAATTTTCAAATCTTTTGACTATTTTGTTTCACCTATGGGTTAAGTGAATATTTAATTTCCAAATACTTGAAAATGTTCCATATGTCTTTCCGGTACTGAATTCTAACTTAATTTTATATTGTGAGCTAAAAACATATTTTACATAGTTTGAATCCTATTGGAACATTTACAAGGATAGACTGTGCTCTGCACTACGAAACAAGGGTCAATAAATCCATGTGCAGTTGAAAAGAATGCACATGCTAACAATATTGGATAATGTCCTGAAGATGTCAGGTGTTGTCCAAGTCACAGTCTTGCTGGTTTTCTATGTTTTCAACTATTGAGGGGCAAGTGCTGAAATCTGTATCGTCATTTTATTTTATTTTTAGGGGACCTTTTTATTATAAAGATAAAAGAGTGAAAACATATTAACAAACACACATTTACAAAATGACACAAAAACAATACAAGCAATACAGAATTTCAGACAAGGCGATAGGAAATGAACAATGGTTGTTGTATTACATAGTGCTATCTTCAAATTGGTTACTCAGCTAAACAAATACAGACATGTAAGACTGATCGAACACTTCAACTGTTTCTTTCAATAGAGCAATAAAAGTCAGTAATACCACTATTGTCAGCTGTCTTGTGTATACATTTATACACATTCTCCCCTTCTTTCTTTTCTACTTTGCCTCATCCCAGTTGTTCTTTCCTTTTGAGCAGTTTCTTTTCATCTCACAATGTCTATTGTACTTCCTGGATTTTATTCACTCTTTCAGGTTCTTACACTAGTGAGATAATACAGTGTTCACACATGTGGGTCTGATTTGCTTGACTTATGAGTATGATTTAACTATTCCTTCTGTAAATCTCAGTGGCTCATATAGTGTTTTGAAGTTGTTGTTAGTTGTGTAAAAGTTTAGTAATGTTAAGTCCGTTTGATGACTTCATCCGTTTATCATTATAAACAGTGGATGTTATCTCTGGTCATCTGCCTGATAAAATATTTAGGACAGAACTTTTTGGGCTGCTACTAGTACAAAGTGTTACTTCTCATTGGTTTACTTTTAACAAATCTCTGTCTTTATATTTAAAATGCAATGACATGATGCCTTATAGCCTTCATAGTTGGTCTTGTTTTATTCAAATTGATAGTATTTACCTTTTAAATGGTGACTTTGAAAATACACATTAATTTGTAAAAATGCTACTTAATGATTTACTATTACTGAATAGAAAATTATAAAGTTGCCATATTTTATAGTGAAGCATTTCAGCGTCTTGGGCTAAGCAAAATGAATTCAGTGAATAAAATTATAGCTTTAATTTGTTTTTAGATTAGATTAGAATTTTTAAATGAAGAGATACAGAAGATCAGAGTATTGATTTTCTACCGAAAATACACTTTATATTCTCAGTAGTATTTTTAATTAAACAATGTTCTACACATATGTGATAACACTGACCACAAATGATTTGTAAAATCAAATAGGACATTTTCTACACACTAATTTAAGAACAAATGGTGGAAAATATATACATAAACCACCATTCGTTCAGGTGGAAAGCACTACAGATATAAGTAAGCTTCTTCTTTCGCTTACTGTTACCCTTCAACTTAATATTCTAATTTTTCTACACAAAATTATTTTATTTCAGATTTAAGCACTGACATAGTAATCATAGAGTTTTCAACCGTAGGTGTGACGAACATTTCTGAGGGGTGTTTTAAACTCTGAAAGTGACTTGCTGCTTGTTAACCGTCCTTTGTAGTTATTCTTCTCATATGTGAAAAGACTAGGATTTCTTTCAGTATTTAGTAGGGAATTTTGAATATTTAAAGATCCAACTGTTTTGAACCCCATTTTATTGGGTATTATTTGGACAGCAATACTCAAACTTTGACTTAACAAAAACCTTTACCCAAATTAAAGATATCTACCAGAAATAAAATATTAGCAATAAACCTAGGTGCTTATGAAATTTAAAGAATTTCTCGTTGCTTAGAACCATTCAGCTATAATAAATCTCTTAAGAACAGTCTGGCCACGTGGTCTGGAAACACAGATTCTCTGGGACCAGCTAACTTACTGTCCCTTACCCTACCACCGTCCTCCCTCACAGCCACTGCACCAGTGCATGACACCGTCACAGCCCCCGTCCTACCGCAGAAATCTAACTGCTCAGCCTGCTTCCGCTCTTCACAGTCCAGGGATGGCGAAACCACGGCACGAGCGCCCCAGCACTGAAGGCTCCAGCAGGTTCGCCACCGCTGGTCTAGTCAACCACCCGCTGAGTAATTACAATCGCCTGCTCTCAGCTATCCGCTAACTTCTGAGCTCAGACTAAATATAAAGCCTTTACCAAGACTACATGACTCCACATTCACAGTCCGCGGCCATCCACCCAGCCTGACTTCCGTAACTCGTTCTTTCCTCTAGCCAAACCTGGCGTGCCTACTTCATCGCATTTTTAAATGTTATACATGTATTTGAATTTCTTTAATTACGTATGTTTGCAAAACATAATAGTGATGTTTATGTGGGGAACTGGTACTTCCACATCACATATCC
This sequence comes from Dinomys branickii, assembly GCA_004027595.1. NCBI lineage: Eukaryota > Metazoa > Chordata > Mammalia > Rodentia > Dinomyidae > Dinomys > Dinomys branickii. Next base: position 19,010 of record PVLD010016640.1, on the reverse strand, counting down.
TGATCATTTCCTATCCTCCTACCCCCTCACACACCGGAAACCATGTGATATCAAACTGTGTGTCTCACTTAGCACGACGGTGTCAAGTTCTATCCATGTTGTTGCAGATGACATGGTTTTGTTCTGTTTTGTGGCTGGCTGACAGGCCTCGAGGCTGTCTCTGGAGCCTAGTTACTGTGGCCTGTCCTTCTATGAGCATGGTATACAGTACACTACATATGGCGGCTTCACTTTGGGGGTATACACCTAAGAGAGCTATAGCTGGCTCAAACGGCATTTCTATTTTTAGTTTTTTGAGGAATTTCTACACTGATTTAGATAGTGCTTATACTGGCTTTCTTTTAAATTCCTTAAAAGGGAAAACCTATTATCTCAGGGATTTTGCATTTACTGGCCCATCTGAATAGATTCTTCCCCCACAGATACCATCACAGTTTGCTCCCTCACAATGGTGACACCTCCCTTCAGACACTGCCTCCAGAGAGAGGGCTTCCTCGACCGTGGGGGTTGCCTTCCCTAGCATGCTTAGCTCTGCTTCTCTTACAGCACCTTCATATTTAGAAACAAAGGTCAGGTCAGTTTCAAATTTGCCCATGATTTGTTATTTGCCTTTACTTTCTGGTAGGCTCAACAATGACCTACTTTAGTATTGCCTGCCACCCCAGAAATAAATAGCAATATTCACATGCTAAAATGTTGCTGTCCAATCAGGATGATAGTGAATCCAACAAGGCATTACATTTACATTTATTTCAAATATTATTCACTGCCACATCTAAATAGGCATTTTGTACGCGATCTGAAGAGAATATAACCCCTTGTGTGAAATTACTTTAATCTGAACTATAAATATGCATTATTGCTAGAGTAAAATCTAAAACCAATTTTGAAAATTTTATTCACAAAAGGATTTACAGTACAATAATAGAGAAACATTGATAATACATATTAAAAGAGTAGACTATATCTGGGTAAATGTAAGAAATAATGTTAGATGCATTTTAGTTAAGAAATTTTAGTAAAATTCTAACAAAAGCAAATTATATATAATTGATTATAATATGTACTCTGTAATATGTAGTCTAATATACAGTTTGTTATACATATATTATACATAGAAATCCAGATCTTTGCAGAATAATTTGATATACTGGCATTTGCAATACTAAACAGTATTTATAAACCTTAATTTTAAGCTCTTTGTTCTATTTATGAAACTATTCACGAGTTCTTCAAGAGGAGGTCTTATTCAGGTATACTTCCCATTCCATGAGGATAAAATAACAGAAAACCAACTTTGCCATCTTGAAATTTTCAAGGACGAAGAGAAGTTACTATCACTTATAAAAGTATCTGCTGTTGAGAGTGGTGGTGTGCACCTGTGATCCCAGTGCCTGGGAGGCTGAGGCAAGAGCACTGCCATGATTTGATGCCACCCTGGGCTACAAAGTGAGCTCAAGTCTACAGCCTGGACTACATGGTAAGACCCTGTCTCAAAAACCTAAGAAACAAAAACCAAAATCAAAAAACTAAAAAAAAAAAAATTTTGTATCTGTCTTCTTTAAGCATAAAATAAAAAAGATGAGTAAATATTTGATGCACCTAATTTTCAAAACTATAGACATTAAAAGAGTATCTAGAAACAATTTATTTTTGAGGTGTTACATCTGTGAAGGTTCAAAAATCTTAACAAAATCATTGATGTAGGTTGTCAGTTTTGAAGAGGTGAAGTAAAAGTTCTGAGACTTGCTGAAGCTGCTGATTTTTATGTTCAAGATTCCTTGCAGAAAATGTTTTTGAAAAATATTTTCCTAAATTATGTATACTGTATAAACAATGGTCATAGTTTCTCTCTTTCAAATAAACCACTCAGTGGCCTACTTCAATATTATATACAACAGACAAACATACACATTACAGCTAAAAGTCCTTGCATGTGTGATAAAATGTAAATTAACAGTGAAACCAAAAAAGTGCTTGCTTTGCTGGGGAGGAGCTTTCCAGTTGTAAGCAGATGACAACAAACTGAAGCCAATATAAGGTACGCTACAGAATAGAAGATGAGCAAGAATTACATGATCAGCACTGGTAACAAAACTGCGATGGAAGTGTGTGATTTAGGCATCGCACACAAGGTTTTGTTCACGACCTTCCAGTGTGTGTCAGACGTGGTCACCACAATACACTTAAGGGCCACCGGAGAGTGAGTGCCAACCATTTCTGTCACTGTCCCTCACCCAAAGCACAACTACACAACTCATGTAGCAACTGCTCTGTTACGTACTATTAAACAGTGTTTGAAGAATATGTAACGAAAGTAAAGACTCTGCTATCTTGAAAGCATTGTTATGCTGCTCTACTGTCAGATTGCTGGAACCAAGATTGACCTCTGGAAAGCAGTACAACAGTGTTTCCTACGGCTGTTGCTACGAAAATGCACATCACCAGACTACTTGCAAATGTGCAAGAAGGTGATGCTAGGAAGGATTTTTTGATGGAAAGTGCTGAAAAATTAGTGTCCCCGTATAAAATTTGACTCTTAAAATTTTGTAATAACTAGAGCCATAGGAATAGGTTATATGTCTAAAATTTTATGTATTAAAGTATAAGTTCATTCTAAGATGATGATAATCTAAATGCTTGGCTGTATATTAATCTTAGACTTTAGGATTTTGCCCAAAATTTATTTTTTATGTAGTTCTAGTTTTAATATATTACCTATATCTTTTACTAAAATACGGTGATTCCTGTGAGCAGGAATTTCATATTACTCCACTATCAATACTCTGGTTTCTCTTCAGATAGTATAAATCTTTCTCTTGCCTTTTTTTATTCCATTACTAGGTATTTCCAGCACTTGGAACAATGACTTGTATATACAGAAGGTAAATAAATGCTCACAGAATTAATAATATACACATATATAGATAAGACACCCACAGGGTTACTCTTATAGTTGACTATAATGTAAAGCTAAGAATACAAGATATTTTAGAGCCACACACAGACTTTTAAATTTGTTTTTGTAGGTCTTTCTTATAATCAGTGCTCATAATTTTAATGGGCACTTGGTACTGCATGTATAAAACACTAAAAAGGAGAGTTAGGAAAATGAAGAATTTTCTTTTCCAGGAATTCACAGACTTTTAAAAAATACCAAAGTAAAATAAAAAGAACAAAACATTGCTCTCAAGGAATCCAATGTTAGAGATCGGGGGGGAAATCAGCAAAGTAGACACGTAAGAAGAAAGCAAAAGTGGAAGCTGACTGAGAAAGTGAAAAAGCATAAAACGGTTTCAGGTGGGAGAGAGAGAGAGGGAGGGACAGAGAGAGAGGGGCCAGAGAGATGGGGCAGAGAGAGGGGGCAGAGAGGGGGGCAGAGAGAGGGGCAGAGACAGAGAGGCAGAGAGAGCGGCACTAATTTTTTAAAATGCTGCAGACAGGTGACCGTATGATTAAAACATCGGACATGTTATAAAAAGTGCACTGCAATGTGCCTTCTCTTTTCCACTATTTAAACTATGCTTTAGTTTTTGGGTTTATTTTTACCATCTTTAAAGAATCAGCAGTAATGTCTAGCTTGTAGATTACCAATATTACTAAATTCCATGTAAATTACATAAATGTCTAAAATGAGAGTCGGGCTCAGTTCTTACAAATATGTATCCTTCCTACCTTTGTTAGATCTTTTTAAACATTTAATACATTTTAAATGCTTGACTGAAATAAAGTCATTTGAAGGCGAACTTTAGGAAACTCGTACATTGTGTACCTAGGGGTGTGGGAGGAGCTACTTAGTGGAAGGCAGGGCTACCAGCAAGTCCAGTGTGACTCCTGGGGACATTAGGGTTAGTTAAGGGGAAGAAGAAAGAGCTGGTGAAGACTCGGTCTTCCTGAAGTGGGCAACAGACATAAAATGCTATTGAAGGAGCTCAAGTCATTAAGGCAACGAGAACCTTCGCAGACACGCCAGAAACCAACTCTGTGCCCGAATATTAATTCATAACAAAGGAAAGGAAGCAGCATCTAAGGACAAGAACCTCAGAAAAACACAATGGAGGTAGAAGCCGGCACCTATACCACGGCAGACTCTGCTTCCCTACACATGGAGGTGAGAGGCGGTGGAAATAAGCCAACATAACGTTAACATCCGCTCACAGATGTGGCATCCAGCAGTGTAATACACAGTGCCCAACTTTGGCCTAATGAAGACTTAACGCAGTCCAAGATAAGAGAGCCAATTTGGGACCGGAAACAGGAAATACACACTAAGTGATTCTAGTTTGTGGTATTTCTGTTATCTGCTGGTATAGTATTGTACTTCTAATACGCATGCCTGTAATACAATAGTCAGAGGGTCATGCCCCACAATTACTAAACCTTTTCTACTTACCTGTATAGCAAGAGCACGAGCAACTAGGCCTCTCAGGTACTGCAGGGGGTCTTCTGGGCCCACCCACTTGTTCTGCCATGTGAGAGGACACTACAATTTTAAAAGAGCCAAAATTGAGTTTATATATAGTACATAAAGACTTTTTATATTAGTATAATAGGAAAAAGTTTGGCATAATTCACACTATCCATATCATGATTTCATTAAGATGTATCTGGTTTTTCTTTAATTTCATTACAACTGAATGACAGAGAGTGAATTAATATGTTTCCTTGAAAGGATATTTTTAAAGCAAAAATTCTTAAGATAAAAAAACCTAATGAATTCAACCATACATAGAAAGCAGTCAACCACATTTTCTCAAAACAATATTTAGTGTATAATGAAATCAAATTTCACAGGTTTAAAGATAAAAACAAATTATTGGTGTCACAAGAATTTCTTTCAGTTATAAATAAAGCAGCACAACAGAGAATTTATCCTAAACTATACTGAGATATATGGTATGAAGGCAAAATAAAACAAGCACACTGCCTGAAAACGAGCGGCCTTGCGGAACTCATAGAATACTGACTGATTAGGGGGCATTCCCTAACAGTGAGCACTTCCTTACTGCACAGTGTGCCGTGAGTTCACAGTTATTGTGGTATGCCTTTTTTGGTCAGAGTTACCTGGATTTTCCAAATATTTAATAAATATCATAAATTTTTTAATGTCTTGACAGCCATATGGGAAGCTGTATGGATGAAATAAGTTTTCACTACTAAGACCTACTCAGATTTCTGATTTGGAAGATAAAAATGTTTAAAAGTTGGTATTTTCTGTTTTGTTGTCCAGAAATAGACAACGGGGCTGGAGGTACAGCTCAGTGGGCTAAGTGCTTGCCGCTGGGCACTAGGGCCCTGAGTTCGATCCCCGGTCCCGGAAAAGAAATAGACAACGGATACACAGTACTGGGTTTCCACGTTCACCACTATCTGCTCTTCCTGTCATACCTCCTTTTTGTAGTGCCACTACATAATATGCTAAATTACTATGAATGAGCAACCTCTACAACGCTTCCACAGCGTTGTGGTCTGTGACGTAGTCGTGTCCTGTGAGATGCACTCACCTTAAATGTGAGTTGGTCACAGTGACACTCGTAATGAAAGACTATGGCAAAAGTAATGGTCTGTCCCTCCTGATATTAGGTCACAAGAACACCAGAGTTACTGTCCTATCCTTTATTTCTTCCTTCCTTTGATCGCTTTAACGTGACTATGGGAAGGCCCATGTGGCAAGGAACTGGCACATTTACTGAAGAGTTAACAGACAGGACAACCGGCAATAACCACCTCATCGAAGATCTTGAATAATATTGCCACTGACATAGTTTATATTTCTATAGTAATTTCATGTAGTATACCACTTGACATTATGTACTGGAAATTAAAGTTATAATGATGGGGAAATTAAAGCCATAGTAAATGTAAGCTAATATTAAAGGTTTTAAAAAACTAAATAATAAAGAACTTGAGCCCAGGTTCCACCTTACACTAGGTACCTCTTTTCTCTAGGCTGCTTACTTCAGGGTAGCAGAGAAGCAGAGCGAGGGAAGAGCACCGGGAGGAGCCAGGGGCAGCGGCAGAGCCCAGCTCACACCCCAGTGACCCGCACGGGCCCACCCAGCAGTGCGCCTTACCAGTCCCCAGGGCAGCTCCCGGGCCAATCAAGCCGACACCCCATCTCAACCACCGCCCCAAGGAAGCACCTACTAGTATGTTAAATAGATGCCCTTGGCCAATCAGGTTACTTGCTGGTGATACTAAATCATATACAGTCTTTGTCCATGAAACTATGCTAGACAGCAAAAGGCAATAAATGAGAATTACAGATAACAAAGTTCCCTGATAGTGACACACACTGCAAACGAACACGCAGGGCCAGTAGCTGAATAAAAGGGCAAGAATCAGAAAGGCCTCCCTCACGGAGGTAATTTCTTAGGGTGAGTCTCATATCCAAAGTCAGGTAACAAAAAAAATAGTAAAAAGACAACTGGATTTGGATTGATGTATTCAGGACCAGAGTAAGCAGTTTAGAGTGTTTATACTAAGATTTAACTTTTTTTCATACAGCCAAGGGGGACATTTTAGATATATACCAACATTCATCATAGGGAACTTGATCTGTCCGTGACATATCTTGATTCTTCTGTTCTTCCTCCCCATTTCCCTCCCCTCCCTTCAATCCCTCTTCCCCTATTTACAAAACTTTTGTTTCCATGTTTTCCTTCTATTCTTTTTTTCTTGTCCCTTCTTTCCTTTCCCCCTCCCCCTTCCCTTGTTCTGCTCCCTGTTAGAACATTTTCTTCCCATTTCCCAGTATCTATTATGTATTTTTGTCCTTATTTTCACTTTATGTTTCTCACACCAGAGAAACAATGTAGTATTTAAACATGTATATCCGATTTACTTCATTTAAAAGTATGGTTTCGAGTGTATCCATTTAGCTATAAATGTCTCAAGCTTGTCCTTCTTTGTGACAGAGCAGTACCCCATTATACTAATATTTAACTTTTTCCTGGAAAGCAATGATGGAAGTAAACTTTCCACAGGGCAGTGACACAAGCATAATTGGATGTAAGAAAGATCAGCCCTAGTAGAAATACAGAGAGCAGGCACCAGGAGAATGAAACTGAGCTAAGAAGGTGACTTAGGAAGCCAGCAGATTGAGTCCATGAGACTGAGAATAAAGGTAAAACTGACAAACACTTGTACAAGGCTTCCATGTCCAGGAAGTAGGCTCAGCACTTTACTTACATTAATACTTAGACACACCTAGTATCACTCCTTTCTGGCGAACACAATTCCTCTGTTCCTCACTGTAACTTGAGGTAGGCCAAGGGTGAGTGACTCACACAAGAACACACCACAGTCTTAGATGTTTTAGTTAACACCGACATCACTCACCCATGGACACAAATGTCAGGCTGTTCCTCAAATACAACACCAACAACCCAGTCAGTGCAGAGCAGTGAAGTTACTCAACACTGAATTTTAGGGTTTTAAGATGTCAGAAACTTCATCTATTTGAGCTTATTATAGTATTGGAAACAGGAAAACAGCAGTGTAATTGCAACTTATTTTAAACAGCAGAAATTTTACTTGTTGGAGACCGGGCAATACAGCATTAAGTTACTGAATACAGGGACCTCTGGCTGTGTTGGAAAAGAGCATATGCATCACGCGATGAAGTCAAGATAACCAGGGCTGAGGTAACCAAGAGGGCTGCTGGCAGCCCCTACGCCAGGGCAATAAAGCTAGAGATAAAACGGTTCTCTTAACTGGCAAAATTTACTACTTGAAGTCTTTGAAGAGGCTCCCCCGGTCCTGCTCAGTTCCCATGCTTGCCTCAGTATCTCCCTCCTTTGTTTGAAGAACAAATAAATACAGACTGCCTGAGAAGGTCTTTGTCTCAACCCCCAGGGAATCTTCAATTCTGTTAGAGGGTTGTGACCTTCCTGGAGCCCTACAATTATACCACTTGTTTCTTTTATATAAACTGTTCATCATCTACTCATCTAAACTGGGGCTAAGCCAAGGCCCTGGTATTAATGAGTTTGTACACTATAAAAAAAGGGCCCCATTACAATTTAAAGAGAAATAAGAGGAAAATTCAGTCAGTTCACAGTAATGTCAACTCCCTATGAAATGACTAACAATAGGCACATTGTACACATTATACTAACTCAGAAGTCACCTTTTATAATTCTGTATGGTCAACTAAAACCCATTTTACAAACATAATTATATTTCAGAAGGATAAGACAAGCTTCAGAGTGAAACAATAAAGCCTTTACCATACACACCATATATATTTAAAAGAAGTACAACATAGAAAGTCACTCATTTTCAGTAAGAGTTGTATTCAAGTTGAATCTTAGATTGTATAATTCTTACAGTGCATGCAAGTTGAACCTTTGCTTAGGTCTATGAGTCATAATATTCATACAGTTTTCATTTTTAAAAAAAATCTGTATAGCCGGGCACAGCGGCACATGCTGGTAATCCCAGCACTCGGCAGGCTGAGGCAGGAGGATCGTTATGAGTTCCAGACCATCTTGGGCTACAAAGTGAGCTGAAGGCCAGCCTGAACTGCACAGTGAGACCCTATCCCAAAAAGACCCCCAAAAAGAAAAATCAGTACAGAGAAAGGATTTATAAAACCACACAAGCCAGGGGTGGGGCCCATGCCTATAATACCCACACTCCTGTACTTTGGGAAGCTAAGGCAGGAAGACTGCCATAGGCAATTTAGCAAGGTCCAATATCAAAATAAAAAAAATAAAAAGGGTGGGGATGTAGCTCCGCAGGAAGATCTCAAGTGCAATCCCCAGTATAACATGATGTGTTGGGGAGGGGGTAATACCTGAAAAAACTAAGGATTTTCAGATCTGAAAGATTTAATTACAGGATCCTTTTCTTAAATATCTTACACTATTTCCTTTCTCACAAGATGCCTTAGTTTTTCAATTAAAAAAATGAAGCATGTATTATTTTAAGACAGTACACTGATATAAAAAGCCAAAAGGTGGAAGTAACTGAGGTGCCCACTGACGGAAGAGTGGAAAACAAAATATGGAACATACACAGGACATTTCATCGGTGCCTCGGGTCACAGACTTAACGCTTTCCATGTTCTTGTCACAGAATTGGTTCCAGAGTTCATGGAACAAATTTTATAAGCAGAATGATGGAAAGAATCAAATTCATGAGTCAAGGTACCATTGTACTTTTCTTTAAAAAGAAAAGAAATTGTGATGGATGCTACTTCAGACATGAACGTTGAGAAGATTATGCATTGTGAAATAAACCAGTTATGAAAAGTGCTGTGTAATTCCACTTAAATGATGTACTTAAGAGTGAGATTCACAGAGACAAAGTGGAATAGCTGTTGTCAAGGACTGGGAAGAGGAGTACAGAGGGAGTAGTTTAATGGTGTATTTTTAGTTTTGCAAGATGAAAAGACACAAGGCCTGAGTCCGAGCCCCAGTACCACCACCAAAAACAAAACAAAAGATGAGCAGGGCTCTGGAGACTGTTTCACTGCAATGCCAGTGTACAGGCCAGAGTAAAATGGGATGCTACAGTCATAGCCCTGACACAAATAAGCAAAAACTGCCAACCATATAAAGGAGCACAAAGACATGCCAAGTTAAAAAACTGAGGGAATTCATTACCACAGACCAGCCTTAGAGAAGATAACTGAAAGAAGTCCTGTGCTAGAAACAAAGCACAGTTAACTATCAAGTTTAAATAAGTTTTTAAAAAAATCCAAAATACATATGTATCATCATTGACTATAAAAGGTTAAAACCAGAAATCAACCAAACGAACTACAGATAGTATAAAAATACATGGATAGACATTAAACATCATTCTGTTGAACGGCCAATAGGTAAATGAACAAAACAAAAAGGAAATTTAAAAGTTACTTAAATAAAAACTAGAACTGCTTTTTATGGTTTGTGTCTGAATGTCCCCCTCAAAGCCTCATGCAGTCATGGGGCGGGCTTCTAGAATTTGTGCTTGATCCTTGGTCCAGTGCTGGGGTTATGGGTGTGAAAGCTACACCCGCCCTGGGGCAGGTAGTCTGCATACAGTGGAAGGGAGGGGAAGAGGCCGCTTGCCGCTGCACCTCCCTTTTGCTCTTGTTGCTTTTGCTGTCTTCTGCCCCATGAACTGCCATGTGCCGCTCTGCCTTGGAGCCAGCTGAGTATGGACTGAAACCTCCACAGGCTGTGAGCTAAATAAACCTTTCCTTCCTTAATACTGGGTGTCAGGTATTTTGTCTCAGCAATGAGAGAAAAGTAACCAGGACACTGCTAATTTATAAAAGCAACAGTATACACAAAAGTGCACAACCCACACTAAAGAGAAAAAGGATTAAGCTTATTGTACTAACTTTTCTTTTGCTGAACAAACACCCAACACCACCGCTTAGAGGAGTAACAGGTGAATTTGGTTCATGTTTTAAGGGGGTTCGGTCTGCGTTAGCTGGCTCCAAGGAGAAGCATGAAGGTAGAGCAGCAAGCTGGAGCAAAGCCCTCAGTTCATGGCAGTCGAGACGCACAGCAGGGAACAGGGCCAGAGAGGGAGGGGTGAGGGGCCACAAACGGACCTCAAGGCTATGGCTCTGGGACCCCCTAGACACAGCCAGAGATGCCCCAGCAACCCTCTGAGGAGACCCCAAGGCCATTCAAGTTGCACTGTACTCTTGCTATGACTTTTACTGAAAAGAGAATAACTATCAAATCACAAAGATGAACAATGGGAGGAAGAAAAAAAGTGTATATAATATATCCATAAAAAAATAATAGCAGTATGTTTTTCATTAACAATAATAATCTTAAATATAAACAGACAACTACACTCAAATATTTAGACTGGATGAATGGGTTAACATGTTCCTGCTGGTTTGAACCCCTCATGGTACATGCATGACTGTCCCGTTGCGCAGCTTGTATCACTGGTGGTACCAATGCATCTAATAACATTTATTGGTCTTTTTACTAACAAAATTAACAAAATGCTGCCTAATGGGACAGTCATGAATGTACTGTCAAGCTGCCCAGAAGCAAGACATGAGTTATGGCCTTGTCAGGAACATGTTAAAAAAGATAAGCTCCAATGATATGCTCTCTATAAGAAATCCATCTATTGGTTAAAACAAAACAGAAGTAGAGAGTAAACAGATGGAGATGGTATATGTGCAAATGGAAACAAAAGTGGCAGTGAGTAGCTGTATTGGTACCAGATAAAACAGCCCAAGTTAAAGACTATAAAAAGACCCATGGTCATCATACAATGATAAATCAACAAGTAGAAAAATCATTGCTAAATGTATATACACCCAATGCTGGAGCACTCAGTTACATAAAACCATAGTGAACGTAAAGGAAGGGAGACATTCCAACACTGTGACAGTCGAGGACCTCAGCGTGATATTGTAAGACACATTCTCCTCATTGGCACACGGGATGCCCACTACAACAGGCCATACGGGTGATCACAAAACAAGTCTCAGCAACTTTTTAAAAATATAAGTTACAGTAAACTCTTGAAAACATGAACATAGACAAGGACTTTCTGAAGAGAAACCTAATCCAAAATGCTCAGAATCAACAAACGGGATTATATAAAATTAAAAAGCTTCTACAATGCAAAGGGAACAATAAAGAGATAGCCTACAAATGGGAAAAAAATTTTGCCAGCTATCCCTCAGAATATTCCTAATATCTAGAACATATAAAGAACTCTGGAAAGCTACCCCCTCAGGAAAAGAGCAATCAAAGCATGCACAACTGAAATGAAGACGCTTCTCAGGAGAGTACAAATGGCCAATACATACGTGAAAAACATTTCAACACCCCTGGTCATTAGAGAAATGGGAATTAAGAGCATACTGAGTCTCCACCTTACTCCAGGAAGAATGGCTGCCATCCGCAAATCAAATAATAACAAATGACAGTGAGGCTGCTGGAAAAAAGGCACCTTTCTCCCCTGGTGGGATGTTCGGTAACTGACAGACTGGCCCCTGTTCTATACTCGTTTGCACAATGTTACCATAGAAATGCCCCTAAAACTGTAGTGTTTGTAATGAAATTACCCTAAAATAAAACTAACATGTAGAGGACACTTACTCTGTGCCACGCACTTTCCCCATAATTATCAAAATAATATCAGCCATTACGATCCACATTTTATAAATGAGAAAATTAGAAATGCTCAAATAACCTGCCTACAGTTACATGGATATTAAGTGATAAAGTAGAACTCAAACACACTGAAATAATTTCAAAGTAGACATCCTTAGCCATTTTGCTAATATTATTTTAACTCTACATAAAAATATCCCAAAAAAAGGCCTTACTGCTATAGCATTTAACCCCACACTCATTTCTTTGGCTTTAAATTTCTCAAAATCTGATCTATTTTTAATTTTGTTGTACCTCCTTGGGTACTAGTCTTACTAGATGTACTATTCTTTTTAAGTCTCTTCATTGCTCATTTTAATTCAATAGTAACCAAGCTATACCATACAGTTTCCTCTTATACAGTTCATAGTAAGTCTTCAAAGAAATATGTTCAAGAAAATTTCTCTTTTGATAACTTATTATGGCAAAAAAGATCTGCCAAAACTGAAATCTTGACACTATTTGAGGCATGACTGGTTATTTAACCGCTTACCAGCCTGATTGTTTAAATACAAAATGACCAAAAATTGCGCTACTTTCATTAATTTTTATAAAATAACAGGAAATATAAAAAATAGAAGAATCAACTGGTTGACATGACACCTGCCTGAGTGACACTTGGGATGGTCAGTATGTAAACAAACGCACTGCCTGAGTAATACTCAGGTAAACTCTTAAGTGGTTAAAACCACTTTCCCCAGAGTTCTTCACAGTAAAATGGTTTTGACAGTAGTAGTATCACCTGGAGTGTTATTGTGGTGATGACATGAGTTAATATGAGGTTCTTAGATGGTTATCTTTCACTGTACTGATGAATTTTTATGACTGAAAATATTTTTGGTTGAAATAAAAAACAAGTTAGTTATAATTTATAGTTAGAATATATATAGTACCTATAGTATTTTGATAATGACAGTTAACTAAAAAAGATATACTAATCCATATGAAAAGGAAAAATTAAACGCAGTAAACACAATGCAAAATATTCTTTCACACAAGAAAAAAGGAAGACAGGGATGCTGGAGAAGATTTTTCTGTATATGTGGAAAAGCCCCGGATGTCTCTTTAATGTTGGTGAGATGTACAAAGTTCTAGAAAGCCCATCTTTTTTATTAACATAGGACTCTTAGGTTGACTATCAGAGGTTTCCTCATATTAAGTATAAATAGCAAACTTAAAACTCTTAATTCTTATATCATGCTAGAGAAATCTTTTCCAGATGTCAAATTGTATAACATTTATCTTTTCCAAACAACTAAAAATCAATCTATTCAGGACATCCCGTATTTTTATTTCTACCTGGTTGATCTGAACTATGTATGTTTTACTGTCACTTGAAATGGTCCAATTATTTAGCAAAAGTGTTGATTTCTTCCTCTACCAAACATATGCTCACTTTTCACTGAGTAATCATGCTTCCCTTAATCTCACTATATGTGTTAAAGTTAGATCCACTTACTACTCCTGGACCAGTTCTTTGGCTGAAGCACTAGTCCGTAAGTTTTGTACACTCTGCTCACAGAATTAGTATAGGAACAGGAGCAACACACAATCCAGTGGTTTGGATCAGAACAAATCCCACGATTTTTACTTAAGTGACAGGAAGCAGATGTTCTTTCTGTTAGATTTGGCGCTCAGAGGATGTCCGATCTGGGCTGATAGAGTACTACCACGGAGCGAGGGTCTGCCCCAGGTGAAACAACACAGATTTAATGCCTTATGCTGTGAAAGACCAGCTGGACAAGACCAGCTGCGCTCCCGATGACAACTGTGAGTCCTGCGTCACGATGACCTCACGCTGGCCATCACTAGACTCTCCAGTTACCTCAGGCACTCAGTTCCTAGATGGCTCCTGCCACTTTGAATTTCATTTTCCATTACTATTAACTGCAAGATGCCTGAAAAACGTATGCATAAAAACGGCGTTTTAAACAATGAAAAAACCACATGAAGTTACTATTGGCTTACCTTTTGGTTTAACAAAGCACTTGCCAACTTTTGCACTTCTGTGCTCAGTAAGGTAGTTCCCCGGATGACTTTGCTGAGAGCAGCAAGGGACTGGTGGACGCTCTGCACCAAACGAACGGCATTGTGCTGCTCTAGCAGGACGAACGACAGCACTGGAGAGCCTTGTCGATCGTTAGGAGGAAACACTTTCTGATGAATCAGGTTCGAATGCTGAAAAGAAGTTACGACGTATTTACTAAAAAGTAATACAAATCACTGTTATATTGGAATACTTCAGAAGTTATCAAAACCTTCTGTTTCAAAAGTTTATAAATGGCCAAATACATCATGTCTGCAAAAACACAGGAAGAGAATTCTGGAAATTCCTAGCATTTAAAGTGGTATATAGGGGGGGAATTGAGAATGGGAAAAGGAGAATCACATAGAAAAGCTATGCTCAATATATTAGAAAAAGGGGAAAATGGTAACCTGTAAGCCAACGCAGAAAGACAGCTACATTCCACTCTAACACTACAAAGATAGTTAGAAAAGATCAGGGAAAAGGGAGGGGAGGACAGGAGAAGGGTGGGGAAGGAAGAGAAGGGAAGACAAAAGAAAAGAAAAATCATAGCTAATAATAATGCAAATAGACATTTAATTTGAAATCAAAGTAATATCATTTAAATATTGACACAATTAACAAATGAATACAACACACATACAATAGCATGATTTTTGATGAAATTATGAATGGGTCACAGCCATATCTTTTTAGTCAACTATTTTAAAACAAGCTTTTTAAAAAACTAAGAAAATATAAATGACTGAGTTGTATAGTTTTGAGGGATTGCTTTTGACATTTTAAAGTCCATCTTGTCTTCAAAAAGGAAATTGTATTCAGAGAAAATCATTATGTGACCATGGAGTTGCCAAAGGAACATAGATCATGGATACTTATAACTGTTAGATAAGGGACTTTCAGTCTACCTTGGTACGATGTAGGGGTATATCCGGGAGGGTTTAACTGAAATACTTTAAATAGGTTATGCTTTTACACTCGAGTAAAATTAATGATCCATGGAAGTAGTGTTCTTTTTGTTTATTGATAAGTAGAGCTTTTAGCAAATGGTTCTTTCTCTAGAAGAATTCTTGTCAACAAAGGATATTCAAACTGTGGGTGGACCAGACCTGCAGAAGTTTGGCTGTAAAGGTCTAGCCGGCAAGTATGTCAGCCTTTATAGGCCATAAGCTCTCAGTTCTGCTGCTGGAACATGAAATAGTCATAAAGAAGATATAGACACTTGGTCATATAGGTATATACTAGATATAATTATCATATATATTTAAATAAAGATGTCTTTGTGACATCTTTCAAATTTCTTGTAATCAGCTGCAACAGAAACCAGTTGAATACCTTTTAGTTATGTAAGCAATATTCTTTTTCGCTGCAGCCAATGTCTAAGTCACTTTATTTGACACCAAGACATAGTATCTGACATTCACAACTGAAAGGAGAGAAGACTCATTTGCACTCATGGTTTTCAGAGGCTTCGGCCCATAGCTGACTAGTTCCAAGGCAGACCTGGGTCAGTGGAAGGGTCTGGCAGGGACAAGCTACTAATACCACGGCGAGAAGCAGAAAGAACGGGAGCAGCGAGATGCACCCTCCAGAACATGTCCTTAGGGACATGTCCAGAAAGCTAAGCACATGTTAGCTCCAGCCCCTGACTTCACAGTGGATGAATCTACAGATGAGTGCAACATTTCCGTGATCCAACTGCCCGCTCTAAAAGCCCCACCTCTAACAGCACCAGAGTTTTCAAGACCATCCCAGATGCAAAACTATAACAACCGGTTTGAGCTGGGTTTCTGATCACTGCAACCCAAAGAGTTGTAAGTGACTAAAGCACATTCCAGACAATACTTTCCCCAGCAGTCACTATCACAAGGGTCAAAATTTGACATGCGTGCATTAAATTATATGTAACCCAAGTACACTTCTAACAAGATTATGGAAAGGGGAGGGAACCTAATAAAAAATGAAATGATGCAAGTTTTATGAATTCAAAGATTCATTATAGATTTCTGGCAGCCCATTTCACAGGCTAGCTTGCTGTCTTACTGTTTTATTTTATTGAACCCACAGTCAGTTATTAGAGACCAAATAGTGCTTAGCTTTCTGGACCTGTTCTAGTTGGTAACAACTACTCCTTTCCATACCAATTATTGAGTAGATCAAAGGAAACCAAAATAGTTATGTTATATTTCAATGTTCATTTCATTCAGTTTAGCTGCTATGACACAAATAATGCTCACTTGAGAAAACCGAGCTCAACAGAGGACAAGCGTGTGATAATCACCCAATAAACTAATCAAATCACAAGTGATGAAAAACTAAAACAGAAGGCAAGATATCCAGCACAGCAAGTCAGTGCTCAGAGACAGAGAGTAGTGTGTTGACAGATCTTTTACACTGAAGTTCATGTGCATTATCACATCTCACTAAAAGAAAGTCTGAGAAGAAGCTAAGGAGGGCTAAAACCAAGGAGATTTTAAGATATAAATTATTTTCTAATTGTATGTGCCTGGAGAGTTCCATAGCTTTTATGTATACTGCCATGCCACTGCCAAGCCCCAAAGCAGGTACCTCTAGGAAGAGATACGATACCTGTAGACACACAGTGACACCTCAGGTCACGGACTTAGTCTGTCCTACAGTGTTGGAAAGGACGGCTGTGCTTGTGTGTGTGTGGGAAAGATGGCTGTGGTCAGGTTTGTCACCCAGTAGAGTTTGTAAACAAAAACCAATTTTTGCCAAATGCTTCTATTTTCAAACCAGATTATTTGCGAACCAAGGTATCACTGTCACTGCCAAGAGAACTTTTAGTTTTGCTTGTATTCTTTCATTCTTTTATAACAACTCATTATGCATGATTACTTTGGTACAGTATATAAAAATGGTTTTTCCATCCAAAAGATTAGGCTATTGATAGAAAAGATAGAATATTAATAAAATTCCATTTTATTTCTAGGAACACATTTTCAATTACAACTTAGCTAGAGGATTTTTTTTTTTTTTTTTTTTTTTTAGCGGTACTGGGGATTGAACTGAGGACCCTGCGCTTGCTAGGCAGGCGCTTATTCCACTGAGCTATATCCCCAGCTCCTTAGCTAGAGGATGGATTCTGCTCTTTGAAGCTATAAAAAAAAGATGCAACCTATTCTAGTACTCTGGGAGGTTTATAAATTTGCAGGCAACCTGGGCAATTTAGTGACTCAGTTAGATTCTGTCTTAAAAAATGGCTGGGGATGTAGTTTAGTATGAAGTCCCTGGGTTCAATCCCCAGTACTCGGAGGAACAGCAGTGAGAAAGAAAAGCTGTGGCCTAAAAGAGTAACAGAGTACTAACACAGTCTCACGTGAAGAGGCCAAACACACACCATGATATTGAAGTGAAAGAATGGCTAACATTCAGAGAACGCATGTGCCAAGTACATGCACTTCTGTAGCAAGTTATTTTGCTATGTTTTAACAGTTTCAGGAATACAGTGAAGTGACGTGAGGGCGATCTGGCTGCCACATGCTACACTACTGATCCCCAGTGTTGACTGGGATGATCCGGCTGGCTCGGTGCGTGTCCACCCCCTCCCTCACTGCTCCGTGTGTCCCTCTAGAAGCCTGCGTGCTAGGCGAAGAGGATGGCCGCCCCCACTAGAAGAGGACTGTTTTCTCAGTCAAAGGTGCACGAGCAGCTGCACTTCTCTGCAAGAACCTCCAAACAAGTTCTTAAGAAAGACAGTGAAGCGAGAAATAGAATTTGAGATTTTGCATTTGTTTACAGGAAAAAATATGACAATATTTTGTTGAAAATGAATAGCTTACTTTCCCCATGATCTAACAATTAAGTGATGCACTTTTTTCTTGACAGTGGAATGCCTTTTGGTGTGGTTTATGTACATTATTGACTCTTACACAAGAATATAATTTGTTTTAAAGTTTGAGATGAACCCAATCACTATTAAATAGCAAAGTAGTTAATTTCTTAAATCTGAAAAAGTAGTAACATATAAGGGTGTCCTAATTCACCTAAAGGAGACTTCTCAGGACAAACCTACAGACCAGTGGAAAAGGGTATGAGATTTTTACAGTACTGAAGAGAAAACAGAATCCAAAAGAAAACAGGAATAGCCACACTTTTATCAGTAAGATATACTTTGAAATAAAACTAGTAAGAGATAAAGGACATCATTATAAAGTAACAGTGGACCAATTCAACAAGAGGAAATAATAATCCAAAGTATATATGCACCCAATATTGGAGCACCTAAATATATAAAGCAAATATTAGGCTCCAATACAGTAACAGTAAACAATTTTAAAACCCTCTGCTTTCAGCAAGAGATCATCCAGATAGACAGTCAACAAAGAAATAATCAAGTTTGATTGTCTTTAGCTAGATCGAGAGGATTCAAATACAATAAAATCGGAGATGAAGGAAAAGCATTACAACTGACACCAAAGAAATACAACTTGAGATATTATGAACAATGGACAAATTCCTAGACATCTTACCAAGACTGAAGCATGAAGTGATAGATCAATAACAACTCAGAGACTGAATGAGTAATAAAGTCTCCCATCAAAGGAAAGTCCAGAACCAGGAGGCATCACTAGTGAATTTTACCAAACATTTATTTTTTTTTTGTTAATTTTATTTTAAAGACAAAAGAATGGAAACATATGAACCAGAAAAGTCATAAACAATACAGAAAATACAAAGTTATACAGAATATAGTAGGGAATTAGAACTGGATGTTGTATTACATAGTTATCTTCACATTAGTTAACACAAAAACATTAAAGGAAATACCAAATTATAGATAAGATAGTAGGGAATTTGCACTGGATGCTGTATAATATAAAGTTATCTTCATT
>PVLD010016639.1:0-44332 GCA_004027595.1 Dinomys branickii | reverse complement strand
AAAAAAAAAAAAAAAAGAAAGAAAAGAAAAGATACCTAGAAAGGGAATAGCTGGATCAAATGGAATTTCTAGTCTTAGTTTTCTGAAGTCTCCATACTGATTTCCATAGGGGTTGCACTAGTTGACATTCCCAATGGCAATATAGAAGTGTTCCTTTTGCCCTGCAGCCTCACTAGCATTTGCTATTATTTGATTTTTTTGCTGATGATCATTCTTTCAGAGATAAGATGGAATTTCTTAACGGAGATCAAAGCACTTACACTTTCTTTGTTGGTCTTGATCACCCAGTGAGACAGTGTGCATATAGTACAAGATTTGTCTCAGCAATTTTATTGAGCAACATTTACTAGCAATTGCTTGCAGAAATACACCTACTTGCTTTCATATATGTCTCCCTATTTCATATTACGGAAAGTGGAAAGACAAATGCTAGTTCCTTCCTTTTTCAGGGTCCTGGATTGTATCTAGCTCTGAGTAGGTACTGCAAAGAACTAAGCATTTGTTGAGTGAATGCATATTAGTCAACCTTCCTGCCTTAGTAGTTTGAGCATATTGACTATTTAGCTGAAGTTCATAAATCTGAATGTCTATTCTATTGAACATCAATTCTAAAAGATATAGGAGATTTGCCAAAATCTGGAGGCAAAATCAGTATTTTTGGTAATCAATTACTTCCTTTCAATTTAGCCTTTCTTCTCCTCCAGGAAGCGGGAAGAATAAAATTCTTTGAGCTTCCTGTTCTGATTAATTCTGGAGATCCTGAACTTTTCAAGATTTAATTTCAAGAGCCATTAAAATATCTGAAAAAGGATTTTTTTTAACTTCCTGAATCAAAGATTACTCAGTCATTTGTTGGAAGAAATGAAATAATACAGAATTGTGTGGAAGAGTCATAGTAATAGCCAACCAGCAAAAATTAAATGTAGTCATGTATTAATAGCTCAAGGCTTAGAGTCAGACAGAATTCAAATCTTGGATTGCTCACTTACCAGCTGTGTGACCTCATGCCACTGAACTGCTTTGTGCCTCAGTTTCCTTAACTGTAAGTGGGGACACTAATGCCTGTCTCATAAAACAGCAGAGTGCCTGAAAAAATAACAAACACTCAGTAAATGGTGTATGTTAATGACAGTAACAACAGTAACAAGTTTGACTTTTCCTTTAGTGTCAGTTCATTAAAATACAAAAATCTGCATGAATTAGAGAGCAATCATAGTTTGGGGCCTGACAAAATCTATACCTTAGCTACAAACAAACAAAGAAAATGGTTAGAATAGGGCAGTATTTCATCATGCTTCTCTCCTATGCATCATTACTTCCTGATCAATATTTTAGATTTATTTCCTAAAATGATGAAATTCTGAGACAAAATTTCATGCTTTACAGATACAGGGGAGGCAAGTCTTTGTGAAGAACAGTGCTAGCAACAGAACTCAAGGCTGAAAGAACTTGAAATATCATAGCCTCCAAACTAGACGTTTTTCAGATTTAGAATAACACTAATTTAAACCAAAATATAAGCCATCCCAAATTCCATAAGACTACGACAGCTGGAGATATAAAGTTTATAAAGTGAAGTATGAGATTTTCCTGGAGTAAGGAGTAAGAATCCCAGCTGTGAAATCTTTGTGCTGACAGCAATGTGCTGGTAAACACACATGACCCGACCCGAGCATTACTGACATGGACTGGAGTAACTAGAACGCTAAGGGCTGAAAACTCCTCCCATGGTGAACTCATCCCACTAAAACAGGTCATTTGGATAGACCATTAGCCATGCAGGTGGACATTTCTAAGACAGGAAGCAACTAATACTGGCAAGAAGTTTTGGAGTCCATTGAAAGTCAGTGTGTATGTCAAAATAAGAACTTTTACATGCATAAAATAACATAAAGGTAAGGTCCACAGGGACAGATATTTGGAAAAACTAAAATATGACCAACTGCAAAAGAAAAGTTGTGCTTGTGCAGATCTCACCTTACTAAAGTAGGGGACATTGTTCTATTGAACACAGAGACAACTTGTCATGAGTGCTTCTCAGCTAAAATCTCACAGTTTTCCTGAGGTGGTTTTCCTTGATAATTCTAGTTGACCTAGTAATGGACAAAATGCACACTTTGTCCTCTTTTTAAAACAAATAAGACAATCCATTGTCTCAAAAAATGTTAACCAACATTCACTGCTCCCAGCCTGATTTTTCCTTCCCTCATATAGATACGGTTTTGTTTTCATTCTTTGGTAATGGTTTATAGACCATTTTTCTCACAATTAACTGTACACACAAATAACATAGTATGTTTAAAAAATGTTGTTTTGAAATATTGTATTCAGTTTCACGGAGAAAAATTGCTTTTATGGGATGGATAATAAATTTTATGATATAATAAACACTGTGTAATCAGCCTAGGCAATTCCTGGCAATGTGAACACCTGGCCCTTGAGTACAACTAACAGCAAGCATGATACAGACAGCATAGGGAGTAACATAAAACTGCAGTTGTCAGAAAGAAGAATTCCAGGGAAAGTTGCAATTAACTCTTAGAATGGATGAAGGGAACTTCCCATTTGCCATTGCATGGCTTGATTGCCTTTCACATTTATTAAGTGATCTCATTAAACTTTTCCCGCTGATGTTGTGGTGCATCGGCAAGAAGCTGGGCAGACTATGCCTGATGTCTTATTCTGCATGTCCCCCAGAATTCTGGGAGAATGAACTATGCCAGAAATGAGTGAACCTGACAACTGTGGGCCTGCACACAGACCCAATTTAAACACAGGCAAGCCAGGTTAGTAAGAATATCACCATTGGGGTTAAAGGTATCAAAGGCAGTGAACATGCGGGGATGCAAAACTATGATACATCAGGGCAAAAATCAAAAAGAAACAGAAACCAGTTTTTTCTGTACATAACTGTTTTCCCATACACGGATATCTGGTATCTACAAATGCTTATACACCTCCTGTCCCACTGTGAGACAAGTGCATTGGCGCACTCAAAACCCATGATTTGGGGGTCTATAAAATAATATTTTGCCTAAGTTGAAATCACACTGAATATTTTTAGAAAACCCCTAGAAGAGGCCTCTCTAAAACCTGCATTAATTTAAATGGCGTGGTTCACATGCGTATCCTGCCACTTCTTCACCATTCCCTGGCTTCTCTTACCTGAACTGCAACCCTTAACCTTTACTGATAACCTCGCCAGCCCCAAACTCCTGCCATTTTGCTGTCCTTCACCCCAAATGTTTTAGCCTCAACTCAACACCTTTTTTGATATTTAAGGACCTTTTTACATTTCTGTTCTCAGGATAAAATTTACTTTCTCTATTAATATGTAAACTTTGTTACCCCTCAACATCCAGTAGGGACCACAGGCAAGTCTGGATTTGGAGTGAAGAGGTCTGATACTGAATTCCTGGCTTGCTGTATCTCTGTTTAGGCATTTGCTATGGCGCAAGTGGCTTTACCCATGGAGGCCTCTGTTTCCTCATTTTAAGAAGGGCAAAAGTGATGGTAAGTTGCTGTTTTTTGTGAAATTTAAGGACTTCACCACTGCTAGCAAAATGTCCACCCCTATGTCTTCCTTTCTAATAGCTTGACTTTGGAAAATCAGGTAAGTATACCAGAATTCCTAAAATACTTATAAACATTTCTAATGCCAATTTGCATTTTTAAAAACTCTTGTGTGCATCCCTCAACTGTGGGTGAGCTTTTCCAGACAAAGATTGTTTTACCCATCTTTTCATTTGAATTACATCAAACACACGGATTGGCACATAACAGGTGTTCAGTCAATGCCTACAGTGGATGTTCAGTAAATGTTTACCAAGTGAACGGATGGTTGAGTGAATACAGTGTAGGTGGAGCTTCTTCAGTTTATAACTCAAAGGCAAATACAGATGATGTGATAAGTCTCCTTTCAAGCTGTTTTTCATGAAACTGCTCTTTCCCAAGGATTATATGCTGTCCGGGACGTATACCTATAACTAGGGACTTCTGCAAATGAGCATTGCTTAAATCTCGGTGGCCCCTGTGAACTTCAAGCTGAAACTCATCTTCAATGTGCTCTATTGAGAAGAAGGGAATTTTTGAAGAGATTAACTCATGATGAGTCGGCCTTAAGGAATTGGGTCAGTGCTCTTAGAGGTTGAAGGTGGCTGCTGGCCCTTCTCCATGTGAGACCATAACATTTCCCTTCCATCTTGTAAAAGCACAACACAAGGGTACTATCTTTAAGGAGAACGAGCCCTCATCAGACACGGATCTGCTGGTGCCTTGATCTTGGATGACCCAGCCTCCAAAACTGTATATAACAAATTTATACTATTTATAAATTAAAGTATTGATATATCAGAATGAATGGACTGGTACATGTACACATAACTTTTTCTCTTTATGTCTGTAAGTCAAACCAAACCAAAGAATGAAATGCTATTCTCTAGAAAGCCATTTCTATCATGAAAGGACAATCTGACATCTGTTAGACACTCACGGTAAAGCAATATAACCATACAAAGAACTAGTTTAACCAATTATTTTCCTCAGCTTCATTCTACAAGGCCACAGTTGACCTCCCGATCCAATGTGAGTTGAAGGTATAAATCACTGTTCTAAACCACCTAGGTAATCTTTAAGGTCAAAGGCAGATTTGGCTAACAGAACACCTACAGAGGAAAAAAAATCTAGCCCACAAGAGTTTCCTTACCTTATATAATCTAGATAGTCCATCATAGTGTACTTTACCATCTCAAACCCGGATCCCAGGCAAATATCATAAACTAGACACTTAAAATGCTACACAGCATACACAGCACCTACAGTGTTACACAACATTCCTTATAAAGGCTAATTATATTTTTCCTAATCAGGTCCACAAAATTTCTCTCTAGACCCTCAATTAACAACTCTACATTGCCCCATATTCCTGAACAATGGCCATAATGATAATTTTTTAAATTTATTTTTGCAATTGAAAAGATATTGAAGTAATCAATAAATATTACAGAAAAACCTCCTAATGAACACTTGTCCACTAAAAGATCACCTTTAATTTTGCCATCAATCATGAGGAAAAGAATATATACTGCATGGATTTAATGACAATTGTTGTTTTTTTGTGTTTTAATTGCTCTGACTGCTTTCTTGTTGGTCAAAGTGTCTCCAGATTTTCACATCTTCAGTCCGTTCTGCACATCCTGATCTCTTAAAACTCTACTTCTCTACCTTACCCACTTGCCTCATCCTAACACACAGACATGCACCATGTCTCTACCTTACTCACTTGCCCCCTCAGGCCCTGACATCTATTTCCCATCACGCCACAAGCTGGGCATGCTTATCTCCTAGATTCTTCATCTTCTTAATTCACTCCATAGCTGTTCCCCATCCAAAGCTCAGAGCTGTCCACACACTTCTTTCTGTTTTGAATCCCCCTTACTTACCCCTAGAGCAAAGAGAAAGGCACGCCTTTCAACTTGGACATTTTCCCTCTACCAGCTGTGTGACATTTCAGGCTCAGCATGGGATAAGTTTGTTCATCTAAATACAAAACAGGGATCTCAAAAGTCCATCAGAGTTATAATCAAGAAAAATCCTTTGGCCTTTCTTCCAAGACAATTCTGCCTATGCCAAATATTACAACTCTCCGATACTGACTGATGGGGTTCCATATAGGAATTAGCCATATGTCGGACATCTCTCTAGGACCCAATTTACATAAGATATATCTGCCTGGCCCTATTTGGCAAGCTTCCTCTTATTGTGAAGGAATGCTGAGATAGCAAAGGAAGCACTCACCTTTCTGAATCCAAAACTTCACTATTCCTTGAAAAAGGTCCCAAAGAGAAATAAGGCCCCAATGCCGGGGGCTATTTCGTTGAGCTATGGCAAGGCCATTGCTAGTGCTGACATTTAGAGTGATGCCAACTGCTGGATACAAATAATTTACAGAGCTCTGATGGTTGTTCCATTGACACTGGTCCAAGAAGTGCATTGTACAAATCATCGGTCATCTAAGTGGGAATGAAACTGATACAAGGAAAGCAAGTCCTTATTGGTTGCATTTTTTAACTTAGAGATGTCCTCTTAAATCCAAGATTGAGACGTGCCAGCATGTTAAGTCTCTGCCACATTTTACACTTTTATGAAAAAAGAAAAGGTACTGAAGATGATGACATTAATTTTCTAAAGCTAGATCTCTCACAGGGGACTAATAGTTTTGTATTTAGAATTCCAACCAAGTAAAGTCTCAGCCACTAAGAATCACATTAAAGCAAGCTCCCTGATTCCTCTGAAAAAGTATAGTCAATTCCTTTGTGAAAATTAGACTTTTAAGTGAGGTAAGTAAGGAAAGAGAATCATATTGTTAAGTCTGAGCACAGTGGAAACTATTCTAGGAGGACAAATACCTTCTCACGAAGGATGGCCACTCATTTCTTTGGAGAAAGACCTAAATTGAGCTTGTGATAATGGAAAATGCAGTCTGGGGACTAAAGAAATAGAGAAGCTGAGAAAAAGAGGAAGCAAAATGTGCTGCAGTAGACAACAAGTCTACTCATCCTCCTGACAGAGACTGTGGTCAACTGTCCTGCAACCTGGAGATAAGAGATAAGGGTTGATGGTCAATAAAGAGCAAAACAAGGTAGATAACAGGAAGTACAGAGCTAGGTCGTTTTCAAATGAGAAGGGGATCAAGAGATGGTGGGAGGGGAAGGGAGAGGAGGGAAAGGGATGGAAAAATGAATGGGGATATGTGATGAAAACACGCCAACTGCACACGAGGGATGGAATCATTACATACTGCAAACATGGACCATAAAAATTAAAATTAAAACAATTAGAAAAGGAAAACAGAGTGGATGGGCCAAGCATCTCGGCAAGGAAAGACATGTCCCCAGAAAATCGAGATTAGGCTAGACTATCTGGGGAAAGAGGCTCTTATTCCACTCCTCATGTTGAATAAGTGTTATATTTTTAAAAATTATTAGATAAAGGAAAAGCCATTAAAACAATGTCAAGAAGTTAATGAGCCAGCATGTCCTGCCACGGAGCTCTGAATTCAAGTGCGGCATCTTCCCCAGGACAATTTAAAACCAATGTAGTTGTAAGTGAAGCAGATAGGGACCCCTGTGACTTTCAAAAAGTTATTTAACCTCAACTAAATGATCTGTTCAATGGGATAATAATCCTCACAGTATTACTGAGGTTGATATAATATATCTCAAACACTCATTACCACACTAGGCATTTATTAAAAGACGTATCTTAACAAGAAAGTAACTCACTCTACCAGATGCACTAGCACTGCCTTTGTGTCTCTTTCCCCTTGCAGTGATGAGCTCCTCGGGAGTAAGCGCTACGTCTCATCTATCCTCATAACACAGCTGGCACAAAGCAGGTACACAAGAAGTGTTTCTTGAACTGAACAGAAAGAGTTAGAACTCTCAGTTAATAAGAATGAGGGCCAAAACATTGCTTCTAGCTATCTACCTGTACATATATTGGCTTGTTCATCCCTGAATAAAGTTCTGTATACACCATGTCTATTTATACAACGCAGTAGAAAGAGGCTTAATAACAGAAAGGATGCAGAAACTTGGTTCATTTCTCTCAAGAATTATGCCTTTATACAAAGTACACACTAGAATGAATTTGCATAGTATTCACATTTTGCCCTTGCTCTTGACTTGGCACCGCCCATACTGAGGAACACTGCACTGCCACTGAGGCAGGCTGTTGATGGAAGTTATTTTCCCACCCCAGACAAATGGCTTGCCCCTGACATGAATCTGAGAGAGAGAACAAGCACTAGGGGACTGGAGGCAATTCTATTTGCATGCAAATTAAATAACTAAGTTGACACAAGTCACATTTAAGCCATTTTAATGTAAACTTCTCTCCATGAAATAAGAAAACATGACCAAAAATGAAGATAAAGCCTCCTCTCAGATTTACTTTCCAGTGAAAGGAAGATGGAAATGATGCACAAGAATATTTTCTGATTTCCAAGGTATGGGTGGGGAAGGCCGTCCTAACACTTCCCCAGAACAGTGTATACCGAAAGAATCTTCTAATGGGAAAGGATAATGCAAACCCACAGATTTTTGCCTTACACATCATAAAGTCGCCCTGTTATCTCATAATTTGGAGAAACCTGATTCCTCCCTAGCCAGCCAGATGCACATATATTCTTCAAAGTGGATCTTGGCATTTCTGCCCAAAGCCTTTCACTTTGGAGGCAACCACCACAACAAAAAGTACCTGAATTTGTTTCTTCCAACCAAGTGAGCATATACCTTCTGTATAAATTTTGTGGAATGTCAAGTAGATTTTTCAATCTTCCTAAAGAAAGTATGGTGTTTATGTACAATAATGGAATATTATTCAGCCATGGAGAAGAAGAAATGTGTGGCATTTCTAGAAAAATGGATGTACCTTGCAATCATAATGTTAAGTGAAATAAATCACATGCACAACCTTAAATATTGCACGGTTTCTTCTATATGAAAAGCACAAAATATAAATAAAGAACAAAATAAAAAATAAATAGGGAGACAGATCTTTTATCAAAGAGAAATGGACCAAAAGATAGCAAGTAGGGAAAGGGGATGTAAAAAGCATTAATAGGTGTTCTGTATATGTACTAACTCCCACATTATGTGTTGCCAATCTGTACTAATGAAAATTGAATAAATAACTAAATTTCACCAACAAAATAACTTCAGTCACTTGACTTGTTAAACCATACAAAGAGAAGATGATGATTCTAATCTGTCAGGGACAACTATGTTCACAAGTTTATTCTGCCCTACATCACAGACCACACCACATATTTAAAGTGTCAAGTCAAATTTCATAAAAAAATATATTAATCTAGTAGTATAATGGTATCATTTGAAGACGAGTTTCATTTTTACAGATTGGGTTACAACCTAAGTTACACAAGATCCTTGAAGTTTCTCTTTTCCAAGTTAACTTTGAAGGGTGAAGAATCATTTTGCCAGCACTGTTACGTCTAAAGGAATCTTTCCTGAGGATCACAATTCCTGTTTTATACGAGTACGCTAGCTTCAGTTACCTTTCACCTTGGCTACACTTTTGGAACAATGAGTCAAAGCAGAGTGAAGCCCTTGTGGCTGCCTTTTGATAAAAACATTTCAAATGCAACAGAGCTCAACATGCCTTAGGTAATGAATCATACATGCTTGCAAAATTTCAAGTACATAATTGCCTGTCCATAATAATTTTTGAAAATTAGCCCATTTCTGGAGTTTGTGCATATGGCCCATAAAATGTGTCACTTTTTCTGTGATTCATAGACTTTATTTCAATTTAAAGCAAACAGATGTTTATCTTTAAATGAGGTAGAAAATATAATGCTTTAAAAAGTTTTGGTACATTTATTATGGTTAAAAATGGCAAACATCTGTAGTTAGGAAAAATACACTATGGTGCCTCAGTCCTATGGGAAACCACAAATTAGGGGTTGACAAGTTGCAGGTACTTAAAATGTCTGGCTATAGTGCCGTTCCATATAAAATAGGGAGCTTAATCGGGATTGTATTTACTCTGCCCATATGTTGCTTTCTGACTACAAGGGCACCTTGCTTCATGATGCAATATTTTAAAAGTGAACTCTTCATGAACAAAAAATAAACAGTAGCAAGAGGCTATTTGTGGCTTTTATTTCTACTTTTAAATGTTACATTATGTTGCTAAGCAATTTTTTAAATCTACTTTTAAAAGCTGCCAGGAAAAAACAATTTTTACTTTCAGGATTCTCAATTAACCCATGAACCCAAGAGCCTATGTTTTAATAATAGTTCTAAATCAAATTTGGATGAAAAATCAGTAAATTATAATTTATCTACCCATTTACTAAAATCAAATTAATTCGGTTATAAATATTAATGTGACCTGGGAAACACTATGCACCTAACCATATTTTACAGGAAGTATTCACATTTCATCTCGGTTTTGTATCCAGTGAACACACTTGACCAACTCACTTATTTCCTTGGATTTAATGATTTCTACACCAAGTCAAATAGTGGCATGAAACATTTCACCTTATCCAATAAAAGTGTTCTTCCACAATCAAATTATCAACCCTTACAGATCTCCTGGGCTTTTTCTATATTCTTAATGTTGAAACATTACATTTGCTAAAAATATTCATTACCTTGAGTTCACTGCTGCTGTTTTTAACTATAAATATAAATGCATCTTGAAAAGTATAACTAAGAGGAATGGGTTTCACTGTTGCTTTGAATTGAAATGCCCTTGCATGTGAGGATGATTCCACAGCTATTCAAGTTTCAAAAATGCCTTTCATTCTCTGGGTCAGAGATCTAACTGAGCCGTGAACTTCCATTTACATTCTCAACATTACCACTTTGAGAAGCTTTGTAGCTTTGTGTTGACAGCAGATACACTCTCTAGTACCTGGTAAAGTTATTCAGTGGACTGCTGTTATTATTTTCTGAAATGTGTCCCCATGATGCTATTCTGTAGGAGTTAATCTTTTAATATGTTATAATATTTTATTATTTTCAAGTGTAAAATGAGTAAGACTGCCCTGTGTTGATGTTTAAGAAGAAATCCTAAAAGCATTCTGCTGCACAGTTGCCCAGTCCATGTATAGTTTCTGCAGACCCAAGGGTCAGAAAACTGTAGCTTGAGGGCCAAAATCCATTGCACCTTGCTTTACAAATAAAAGTTTTATTAGAATTAGATATGACCATTAATTTACATGTTGTCTATGGCTGCTTTGGTGCCATAGCCAATGGCAGAATTGAGTAGTTATTACAAAATGCTTTGATATTTAAAGCCTTACCCTTTACAAAACTCATTTGGCAATTCCTGCTGTAAATCACTGGGGCCAAAAAAATCACTGGTGCTACTCCTAGACATTGAGCTGCTTCTGCAGTGCAGAAACCCACTTCTGCTTAGCGGGTAGCAGTTGAGGATACAGAGCAGGGAAGGATGGCAAGTTTGTGCCCCAGAGCACACCTAGGCAGAATGATGAGAACTAAGCCACTAGGGTGTTTCTGGGTGTGATGGTGTACACTTGTGATCCTAGCACTTGGGAGGCTAAGGCAGGAGGGTCCTTGTGAGTTTGAGACCAGCCTGGGCTACGAAGTGAGCTCAAGGCCAGCCTGAACTGCACAGTTAGACCATGTGTCAAAAAGAAAGAAAAGCCAAAAAAATCAAAACATTAGGGTATTACAGTGATACCAATATTGTTTCAGAGCTGAAATCAAGCATTTGTTAAAAAGGGTACATCAGCAAACCAGGCCTCTCACTGACCTCAGTTGTTTACTAGTAACATCCCAAAATAAGATCTAAATCAGTTCACTGATCATCGCTGAAAAGGCACTGATCACCAAAGGTTCATCGACCACAGTGGATCCCTACCACCAATGTGACTATAAAAAACTTTATTTTCTGTGATGCTCAAAATTTCAAAGCTAAAAGTTTCTCAGCACTACTTCTCAACCAGTTTTTTTTCTAAACCTAGAGCCTTCTTCGGTTAACCTCTCTGCTTTCTGAAGTTTGTTTACTAGACATCATGGTTTGTATATATGTCTCCCGAAAATTTCACGTGGTCATAGTTGGGGCTTTTTGGAGGTAGCTAGATGTAGGTTGTGTGCTGCTAAAACCAAGGGTGCGATACGGGGATTGACTGATGATGTGATGCTAGGATTAAGAGTGCCCCACCCTGAGTCAGTGCTCCCCACCATAGAGGTGGATAGCCTGGATAAAATACAAGGGGTGGAAAGAGAGTTACTGCTTGTTGCTTTTCACTTCTTGCTGCTTGATGCCCTCTGCCTCCCCTGCTTTGTCATGGACTGTTTATCCTATGATGCACCTCTGTCATGCCACCCTGCCTTAGAGTCAGCCGACTACAGACTGAAACATTTAAAAACCGTGATCCAAATAAACTTTTCCTCCTTTTACTTTAGATATGGGGGGTATTTCATTTAAGCAACGAGGAAAGTAACTAAGATACTAGATTATCTATATATTTAAACACCACCTTCTTGGAATTACCAGTAAATGGAAGTAGTCTTTCCAACTTTCTCAAATGATACATGCTCACCTATATGACTTAGTGATAATAAAAGCGCACTTTTAGTTGATCTTGGAAACTTCATTTCATTAGGAAGTGTAAATGACAATCATAGGATGGGACTAACCTGCTCAGTACTAAAAATCTCATCTGAGGAAACTGACGCCCAGGTAGATGATGTCATATAGTTCAAATCTGATTCCTAACTATCAACTGACTGTTCATTTAATTAATAACAGCAGGACATTTTCAGAATATTACTAATTTCTAACAATTAATTACAAGAAAACAATTAATTAATTATTAATTTCTAGTAATTAATAATTACTAATGTGTAGTAAGTATCCTCCAGGAGTCATCTTACAAAATTCTTATAACCATCTTACTAAAAAGATGTATAATGTACTTCTTTTAAAAACTAAGTTAAATGTATGACAAAACAACAGCCAAAATCATACTAAATAGACGAAAACTGAAAGTTTTTACTTTAAAGTCAGGAACAAGACAAGGATGTCCTCCGCCACCACTCCTCTTCAATATAGTGCTGGAAGCATTAGCCAGAGGAATTAGACAAGACAGAGAAATAAAAGGAATAAAGATAGGAAAGGAAGAAGTAAAACTATCCCTATTTGCATATGACATGATACTTTACATGGAAAAGCCCGAAAACTTCACAAGACTTCTTAAAGTAATTGACAAATTCAGCAGTGTAGTTGGATACAAAGTCAACACCCCAAAATCAATAGCATTCCTATACACAAACAACAAATAGACTGAGAGAGAAATTAAGGAAACTATAACTTTCACAATAGCATCCAAGAAATTGAAATATTTAGGAATCAATCTAACAAAATAAGTAAAAGATCTATTCAATGAAAATTACAGGGGCTGAGGGTATAGCTCAGTGGCATAAGCGCTTGCCTGGCAAGCGCACGGTCCTGAGTTCGAACCCTGGTACCAGAAAAAAAAAAAAGAAAATTACAGTAATTTAAAAAAAGAGATCAAAGAGGATTTCAATAAATGGAAAAACATTCCTTGTTCATGGATAGGAAGAACCAACATTGTGAAAATGGCCGTACTACAAAAATTGTTGTACAGATTCAAGGCAATTCCCATGAAACTACCATTAGCATAACTCACAGATCTAGAGAAAACATTCCTTAAGTTCATCTCAAACCAGAAGAGACCCAGAATAGCAAAAGCAATCCTGGGCAGCAAGGACATGTCAGGCAGAATTACAATTCCTGACCTGAAATTATACTACAAAGCTACTATAATAAAATCAACAGGGTACTGGCTAAAAAACAGACCAGAAGATCAATGGAACACACTGGAAGACACAGACACAACCACAAACACACTCAGTCACCTAATCTTTGATAAAGGGACCAAACAAACTCACTGGGAGAAAGATAGCCTCTTTAATAAATGGTGCTGGACAAATTGGTTTGCCACCTGCCAAAGACTGAAAATAGACCCAAGTCGATCACCACGCACCAAACTCAAGTCAAAGTGGATCACAGATCTTAATATTAAAACACAAACTAATCTATTGGAAGAGAAAGTAGGTAAAAATTTTGAAGACATAGGGGTAGGCAGAGAGTTCATGAACAAAAATCAAACTGCAAGGGAAACCCTTCAAAGAATCAATAATTGAGACCTTATCTTACTGAAAAGTTTTTGCACATCTAAAGAAATCGCCAGCAGAGTAAAAAGAAAACCCACAAATTGCAAAAAAATTTTAGCTGACTGTCCTTCAGAAAAAGGTCTTCTATCGAAAACATACAAAGAGTTAAAAAAAATCAGCACATCTAAATTTAAAGACCCAATCCAAAAATGGGCAACTGAGATGAACACACACTTCTCACATAAAGAAATGCAAATGACAAATAAGTACATGAAAAAATGTTCAAAATCATTAGTCATTGGAGAAATGCAAATTAAAACAACACTGAGATTTCACCTCACCCCAGTAACAATGGCCACCATTAAGAAACCAACCAATAACAAATGCTGGCCAGGCTGTGGAGAAATAGGAACTCTTTTCTACTGCTGGTGAGAATGCAGACTGGTGAAACCATTGTGGAAATCAGTTTGGAGATTCCTCAGCAAACTAGGTCTAGAGGTCCCATTCAACCCAGGTATTCCCATTCTGGGTATTTTCTCAGAAGATCTAAAAACATCGTATCATAGCGATATATGTGCACATATGTTCATAGCAGCACAGTTTGTAACTGCTGAATTGTGCAAGCGACCCAAATGTCCATCCACTGAGGATTGGATAAAAAAAAAATTGTGGTACTTTTATATAATGGAGTATTAGCTATAAAGAAAGACAAACTAGAAGATTTTATAGGTAAGTGGTCACAACTAGAGACCGTACCCATAAGTGAAGTAAAGAAGACCTCCATAGGTAAGCAATGTATTATCTCACTAGTGAAAGAATCTGAAAGAGTGAATAAAAACTAGGAGGTATGATCGACATTGTGAAATGAAAAGAAAATGCCCAAAAGTAAGGGGCAACTGGGGTGTGGGAAAGGAGAAGGGAAAGAAGGAGAATTTATGTATGTCTGTATGTACAAGATAGCTAACAGTTGTACTACTATCTTGTATTGCTTTATTGAAAGGAACAGTTAACGATTAATGGTTTGATCATTATTGTATGTCTCTAATTGTTTTCCTGAGAACCTTTGAAGATATCTATAGTAATACAACAATCATTGTTTATTTCCTAGTACTTTGTGTGTAACTCTGCATTGTTTGTATTGTTCTTACGCTATTTTTTAAATGGATGTCTGTTCGTTAATATTTTCTTCCTTTATTCTTAAAATAAAAAAATAAAAAGGTGAGGCTGTACCTATGTAATTGATTTATAGCTAGAGATTAAAAAGCTCAATCTTTATCTCTGAGGAGGCTACTAGATGTCTGCTTTTTGACATTTGTCCAAGATAAGGACAGTGAGATTTAAGATATATGCATTTGTTGCTGTTTGTTTATTTTATTGTTTGGGATTTGAAAATTCCCTGGCAACCCCTTAGATGAGCTTTTTACTGCTGGTTTATAACTCTCCTCAGTGGTTCTGTAATTTTAGTTTGATTATGATCAGAGGGATTTTGGAGTGTTCTACAGTTTCTCCTCAGGCCCATATCCTCAAAGATCTCAGCTCAGCCTGGCCCCGTATACTCAAAGAAAAGGGACTTGGTTTGTTGCAATGTCTCTTAGACTCTTGGAGCTCACTGACATTACTTTCTCTTACAGCACCATCTTTGTC
Source organism: Dinomys branickii (assembly GCA_004027595.1). Lineage (NCBI taxonomy): Eukaryota > Metazoa > Chordata > Mammalia > Rodentia > Dinomyidae > Dinomys > Dinomys branickii. Next base: position 28,991 of record PVLD010016639.1, on the reverse strand, counting down.
TTTAAACAAAAGCCCCATGTGAGTATACTCTGCTGTCTAGTGAGTTCCTTCCAATACCAAAATTTGGAAAACTAATACTTAGGTTCATGGGTTCCTTCTTGAAGATTGCATATGTTCCATTTGACTGCGACTAGAGTGAAAGACAGCAACTTGATTTCAGATTTATTGGCTACTCCTTTCAATTATGAATGTTGTAGCTGTGCATAAGGGTGCTCCAGGAAGCAGCTAACAGTGAGTATTCTAGAAGGGTCTGGAACAGAAAAAGGGGCACCATTATGTAACATTAATTCAGTCACCCAAAGGTGTACCTGTTTTCAATTCTGTTTCAGTTAGCTTTTGCCACATTACAAATCACTGCCAAATTTAGTGGATTAAAACAACTGTGTTTTACTCACTTACTGAACTCATATCTCTGAAGTTAGTAGCTGGGCTGGGCTCATTTTGGGCAGTTCTTCTGGCCCCATCTGGCCTCCCACATCTGCACTCACATGCCAAGAGTTTAGGTTTGGCAGTCTTGTGTGAGTGCAGCTGGGATGGCTCTTTTCTACCCCACATCGTCTATCATCTTCCAGCAATCTAGCCCTGGCTTAATTTTAAGGTGCCCAGGCAGTGCTCTGAGACAGAGAGCACTGCCTCTGTATACCTCTGTATGCAGAGCCTCTTGAGGACTCAGCTCAGAATAGGCTCATCATTACTGCTCCTGCATCCGATTGGTCAAAGCAAGGCACAAAATTCATGGTGCAGCGAACACAGACAAAGAGAGAGAAGTAGGTCACTTTGGTAAATAATCTGTGATACTCATTAAGGCACAATATATACTAGAAAGAGCTCTGAGTTAGATGTAATTTTTTTCTCCTTGTAAAATGATGAAATATACAAGTGGAATTATAAGTCAGATTCGCTGTGCAGTATTTTCATCCCAGGAGGTAGACAACATACTCAATTCTCTGGATGACCCAGGCTTACACTGTCTGGCAACAGTTTTTACAGTGAATTTAATACACTGCAAATTTTTATATCACAAATTTAGGAAATATTCAAGTGGACAACAAAGTTCAATATCTGAAAGCAATACTTTAATTATTGTGTAATATAAGTTGATTTTTTATAAGATTAAATGATTTAGGTTTGATCGGATTGGAAAGATAATTGAGGGCCATCATTACTCACATAAACTGAGCAAATACCAGATCTTCTCCTCAAAAAGGACAGTCAATTACCATTCCTGGCTTGTGAATGTGTCAGCTACAGAAAGAGTCATTGAGTGATGGTTATTTTTTAAAAATACTATGGGACAAATAATGGAAACTAAGAAATGGCAAAATTCTAATTTGAAAGAAAATTGAAAATGCTTAAGTCCATTTGTTTCCCCATCCCCACTACGTTTCTTGTAGGAACCTGTGGTAGAGATTTCACTTGAAAATGTCATCCAGACAATAAATGGTTAGCTCTTCTGCCACTTGAGATAATATAAAATGAAAATCAAAATGAAAAAATAAATAAAATGGAATGAGAACTGACACTGACAGAACAGGACTGAACATGAGTGGGCAGCAGAGGAAAGGGAGAACACAAGGCTGAGGGAGTGCAGTCCTTGGAAAAGCAGGGCCAAGATGCTATGCTGCTCACTCTGTATTCCAAGCCTTTCATTTCAGGACTCACAGGGAACATGGGATTATTACATCTCACTGGAGGAACAGTGCTGTGGTTTACAACTGGAGTATCTCCCAAAAGCCTCATGCGTTTAGGTGTTGATTGGATCATGAGGATGCTCCACAGAATTTTCAGTTAGGAGGTGCAGCCTGGTTGGAAGCAGGTCACTCCAGCTCCTCTTCACTTTCTGCTTCCTGGCCACCATGGTGTGAGCAGCTCTCCTCCATGCCAGTCCCTTCCTTGTTGCTGTGCCTGACTTTGAGCTGCCAACCACGGACTAAAACTAGCAGAGACAATGCTCCAGGCTGGACATGAATGTTCTAGGGCTCTAGCTGCCCTGAGAACACCTAGGAAGGCATTGATTTTTTTTTTCTCTAATGGCGTAATTCAGTGGAGGTTATTTTATTCCCCACAGTACATTTGGCAGTGTCTGATGATATTTTCAGCCAACACAACTGGGAGTATGAGATAATAGTGGCATCAAACTTAAGGTCAAAAATCCTGCTACACATCTTACAATGCACAGGTCTGCCTCCCTCAACATTTACCCAGCTCCAATGTCAGAAATGAGAAGGCTAAGAAACCGCATGTTACCCATCAATGGCTCACCACTGAGTCTCAAAATAGAGGCTGGGAGGATTGGATTACAGTCAGACCAATCTGCAAAACAAGAGACACTTGATCTGACTTGAAGAAAGGTAAAGCTGTTGAGACTTACAATTTCCATGTACAAAATTGGGTGGCATGTGCCATGAACATAAAACAGAAAGAATACAGTATTTATATAGATATCTCTCTATGAAGTAACGCCCACAGCCAGGATTTTCCAAGGCAAAAAATGAGGAGTCTTCCCTAAAGAAATGGAATAAGCCATCTGAGAAGGGCTAGAGCAGGAAGTTGAGATTATTGATGAACCATAGAAGTTCTCCAGACTCCAGTATTTGGAAGACCACAGTGATATAGCTGGCTCTGTACCAGCTAAGCCTAGTATGAAGCAGTCAAAATATAATACTGACTCATTTCAGAACTTCCTTAGAAGCTGAGTAGTTTAGACAGTGCTCCTCTAATTTGAAGTAGTATATGAATCTACCAGGGGGTCTTGCTAAAATGTGGATTCTGATTCAGTAGGCCTACAGTAGGCCCTGAGATACTTATTTCTAAGAAGCTGCAATGGGGTGCTGATATTCCTAATGTGTGTTCCATTCTTTGAATAAGGAAGATTTTAAGGAGTTGGTAAATTATTGCTGGACAGTGACAGCCATTTGTTAACATATTGCATGAGGCTGTTTTCTAGCTACCAGCAAGACTTCCGTGGCTGTGATGGAGATCCTGTATCATGTAAAAGGAGTCATTCTGAGTGCTACAATGCCAGTGCAATAATAACAAATTCTAAATTTTAAGGACTACTTTCATAAATTCAGCAGTACCCAAAGAATTCACGTACTGCAACTGAATTAAATATTCTGTGAAAGACCAGATGGATTTTTTTTTTGCTTTTACATGTCACATTGTTTCTGTCAGTGTTCGTTTTCAATGTTAAAATTGTCTCTAAGTGGATTTGAGTTACCTAGCTGAGATAGGTTTTAATCCCCAAGATTTCAAACATTGAGAGTATGCCTTCAGTATTCATTCAACAAAATTTTTCAGGAAGATGTATTACACATGAGTCCAATATAAAATAGTATATGAAACGGTTTCATGTATTATTTTACAACAAATAATATTGTTCACCAAAAGAAAAAGGAAAACAGATTGGATTCATTTATAATATTTTCCTCTCCTGGCATATTTTAATTTGTATTTTGGGTGAAGGAAACATCATAGAAATAAAACTAACCCAGTGGAGATTACATTAAAGATTTTACAGCCTTAACAAAGCATCAAATAGAATTGTTCTCAGTCCTCACAGAATTTGTGCTTGAATCAGTACAACACTTCTTGTTACACATTGAACAACCATAAAACATCAGCTCGTGCTTGGTAAAAGTCTATTTTATACACTTCCATACCCATTATCTTAATCAACAAATATATTAGTAATAGCAATTACATTCCAAATACAGTGCCTAAAATGTTAATTAATTCATGTGCATCAACATATGTATTTATGAATATAGTCTCATGTCAGTAAAAATTTAAATGAAATAACCTGAGATTTCTGGGAAGATGGTGACTGGGTAAGCAGCAGAGAAAGATCCTCCTGGAGGATCGTCACCAAGACACCGGAATATAGCAACATAAGAAAGACAGGAAGGAGAGAAATGGGTACCCTGAACCCATGGGTATCCTTCCCATCCAGGAAGGATCTCAAATGAGAATTGAAGCCCTGAGAAAGAGCAAACAAGACTTCTCCTGGAGGAAAGACTCAGAGGGCTGCCATGGCACAGTTGGAGGAAGAGGAGGCAGAGAAGGAGGGAGTCACCACTCCAAATACACGCTCTGCCCACTCCCTCATTCTGGCACTAGCAGCTTCAGTTTCAGAGGCCCGTGCTCACGGAAGCCTCCCAACTTGCCCAGGGAAGAGCGGAGTTCTGAGAGCTGGTCCAGGACCAGAGAGGAGAAAGCACAGCCTGGAAAAGAGGCAATGGCAGTTGGGAATATTGTGGAACACAGCATGAGGATGAAAAGTTACAATAGCCACTAAAACAGAATCCCCACTCTGCGGCAACCTTTCTAATCAGTGCCCTGAGGCAAGGCAGAGTCAAAGCAAGCAGTACACAGCCCACCACACCCAGCTCTACACCTGCCCTGAGGTGGTGGCCTCCTACCTCTCCACTGTGTGAGCAACTACCAGCAGAGAGCAGCAGCAGTGACCCCAGGGCCACAGCAATTCCCAGGGATCCAGACAAAGAACAAATGGGAACTGGAGCACAACAATAAGAGAGTTGCAGATGGAAGTGGACCACAAGGTCCCATGCCCTTCTCACTCCACCACCAAGCAGGAAGCATGAGCCGTTAATGGGCTTCAGCTTCTACCCTGAACTCCCTCTCTGAGAAGCTTGAGTCTTAGTGGCCTGAGCACTCAACATGTGTCCCTGAGAGCAACAGGCTGAGTCCATGGGCTTCACGACTCAGCTTAAACTACTAATATGAGCACCAAGAGGGACTTCATACTGCTTGCATATATGAACCTTGAATGAACCCATAGCAACAAATTACACGAAAAGCAGCAGTCCGGGAGTACAAGAGACAACAACATACTCTACACAGCAGACCCAAGAAAATGCTCCCATTCTCTTCTAGAACTAATAACTAAACTTAGTGCACAGCCTGGTCTACCACAGTGACCACAGGTGGGGGAGACCTCATGCCACTTGTGCCCAGCATCATAAGTGCACCCAATGCCCAGCTGCAAGGGGCGGGGAACAGCAACACTGGAGATCCAGAGGTGGGAGGAGGTGAAGACCTGAAAGTAGGGGGCAGACCTGGTTCTCTAGCTGGGTGGGGATAGTCTCCAAAGAGTCATTGGTGACCTGCAGGAAGACACTAGTGGCCTATTAGGGGACCCTGGGGGCCTTGACAGGGAGCTCAGCAGCCTAAGGAGGGAGGGCGCTCTCTCCAGGCTACATGAGAACCCTGAAGACCTGAACTGGATCCCCAGCAGTGTGGCAACAGGGCAGAGTCTGGTGGTCTGCTGGGGTGACCTTGAGGACTCGACTGAGCCTCTGGATGTGCTGTATCAAGTTTAAGTCTGGCGGTTTGCTGGGTAACCCCGCCAACTTGACTGGACCCCCAATGGCCTTGAGGGCTTGTCAGTGGGGGCTTGACCATAGTGATCCTCGTTCCTTGCCTATCTACCATCTTTGAGGATGGGTGTTTTTCCACCTCCTACCATAGCTATTTGTGTATACCCACATTTGTTACAGCATAATTTGAAGCAGTCATGTCTCTTCCCAATGTGAGAGCCCGAGGGAGTAAATAAACCAAAAAGTACAGTTATTATCAGAAGGAAGATGACTGATTGGGTGGTAGAACAACGGAGATGAAGGTGGAGAAAATTGGTTAATCGAACAAGCCATCATCTATAAGTGACTAACAAATGTGAAGGTAACATTATGTAATACAGAATCCAGTGCTAATTCCCTACTATCTTCTCTATAATTTTCTATTTCCTTTATTATTTTTGTGTTAACTAATGCGAAGATAATATTATGTAACACAGCATCCAGTACTAATTCCCTACTATCTTCTCTATAATTTTGTATTTCCTGTATTGTTTCTGTATTATTCTGGTTTATATGTCTCCATTCTTTTGTCTTTAAAATAAAAAAAGAAAAATAAATAAATACATAAATAAGTGAAATAACCAGAAAAGTCACTATATGAGGAATAAAGCATCCAAGTGTACAGATAACCTAATATAACAAGAAAATTTGGAAAATTTCTTTATACCATGTTTATTTTCAAATTGCATTTCTGCTAACTGGTGAGAGTAATCTTCATAATACATTAAAATTATATTAAAAATCATAACAGTTGTCCCTGAAAATAATTAGTGAAGAAACAAAATTTGTCAACTTGTCAAGCTCAAGAAATAACTTTTGATATTATAACTCCCACATACATGGGCAGAAGCTATAGTTTGAATGCAAAATTAGGTGAAGAACAAATTACCACATGCTAATTTACTGGTCCTCTGCAGCCTTCAGTGATTTGATTAATTTTAGTCATAATCTACTGACAATTAAAGTGTATATGGCTGAGTGTGTGTCAGCAAATGGTATGTTATGACTAAATTCAGTTCCCTGAGAAAAGCTTATACAACTTGAGCTACAAAATATTATCAGTTTGGAAAGATGAAGGTAGCAAGGGTGGAGCTCAGCCTTCAGACTAGGGAGGTCTGTTGTCCTTCTTCCTGTCCACACTGGAGAAATGAAGGCAAGGTTTGGCAGAGAGAAAGAAGGAGTGATGTTTATTTCAAAGGCATGACACAGACTCTCCAGTCTTTGCACTCACCCACTAATTTACTTCTTTGCAGAAGGTGAGATGTATGAGCCACACCAGGATTCTAGCATAGTGTCCATTCTCTTTGCTCTACTGTGATCCTACCCCAATGCTTAGCTTTGCTCCAGGGGGAATTTTACCTAGGTTCATACAGATTGGACTATAGAAACCCAGTCGAACACTAGGACTACAGCATTCTTGTTACTAGGAGGGCCTTGGATTGACTTCCCTTTAATCCCAGAGACTTAAATGTCCCTTCTTAGAACCCCCACAGGGAAGTCAGATGAGCTGTTTCCCTGAGCTCATTCCCTGGAAGTAGCCCCTGAAGAGGTAATGAAGACTATGGCAAAGGAAACAGCAAGCAGGTAGAACAATGGGCATGGTTGAAAAGTGGCCAAAGGGTGATGGCAATAAAAAACAGTCTTTGCATACTGAGCCTGGCTCCCCAGTGCCAGACTGGCTATTTCCTGCTGGTCAGGGAAATTGGGCCTGGTTCTTTCTATCACTGACCTCAGTAACCACCCAGTACCCAAAGCCCATTAAAAGATGAGGTTTTACTCCTGCTGTGAAGAGCCCAAAGACTTGTTAGATCCTGAGTCACTGTGTTTATTGAGTGCTCTCTCCCCAGCCTGTGAGATGTTTTTGTAAATGCTGGAGTCTACTGGCTGGAACACGATAGTCTAAATGAGATGGCCCACATAATAACTATATATATTCCAAAAGTCAAAGGCTACTTTTATCTCCTTTCATTGGTCCCACCCAGAATGGGGACATCAATTCTAGGCAGGATTCTACCCTCCATCAGCTGCTCCAACCTAGCTACCACTGTAGGGCTTTAGAGGTAAAATATTAACTTTAAGCCAGAGGCAGAAATACACATCACATAGCAATCCATTTGCCTTATGCATATACAAACATTCATACCATATTTCATCAAATTCTGGATGCTGCTGACTGTGACATCTACCTTGGATTTATAGAAATATCAGAATAGGAAAAAAGTGCAGCCTAATATTAATGAAATCATGACAAAGAAATTCCATGAAATTATACTCATGCAGGGCATTTTACTATACTCTGGTATCTTCTGCCCTATTCTACAATATTATTTAAAAATGAAATACTGCTTGTGACCAACTAAATTGATTCACATATCCATTACATGGCTCAAAGCTATAATTTGAAAATACAGGTCATTCATTCGTAGATACTGGCATAGGTTTCTCATCACTCCTCACATGGACTATCAACTCAAAGCACAACCTACAAAGCCCTGAGTGGTTTGGCTCTTGAACCCTCCCCAACATGCCCTCGCCATTTTCATGCTTCCCCAGGAAGTTTCTGCAATGCTGTTCTTCTTGACCTCTGTTGAACACATCAAGCACGTGATCTGCCTCTTGTTGCCTTTTCCCCTTTATTCCTAAGGCCAGTTCCCCTTCTCTCTTCCTTTATCACCCTGAGGTCAGCACCTCATTTCCCTGAAACCCTTATGTTGCCCTATATCACATCTTTTGTTTTTCACAGTACTGGAGATTGAACCCAGGACCTTTGTAGTGGGCTACATACCCAGTGACTTTTTATATTTTTATTTTGAGACAGTATCTTACTAAGTCACTAAGTTCCCCTGGCTGGGCTTAAACTTTCAGTCCTCCTAGCTCAGTGTTGTAGTCACAGTTTACAGGGGGAAAGATTTAATACAGGACACATAATTTATAGGATTGTTTTATAATATTCACCCAAAGAGCCAAATGCCATAGTGTCCACACACTAGAGACCCGAAGAATCTAGTTGAGGGTCTGGATCCCATGGTGATGTCCTTCATGAGTCCAGCTGAAGACCTAGAGCCCATGGTAATGTCCTCCACGAGTCCAGCTGGAGGCCTAGAGTCCATAACAATATCTCATGCATGTCTGTATCAATGACCTGCACTGGGAAAGCCCAAAGGTCAGTGGCAGAAGCTAGAAAGTCTGCACCAGCAGGATAAAGGATCTGTGCCAGCGGGCTGAGGATTTTACACCGGAGCCAGGAAGTGATGCTCAAAGTAAGAACCAGAGCCCCCCCAAAAGGAACAGCAGCCATCCTCAAAGACAGCAAGGACCTGTGCTCCTCTGATAATGAGAACAGCGCAGTTCATATCAGGAATGAAAGTGCGATAGGCTTTTTCAGAGGAATCAACAGCATACCGTCTTCCTCTTTAGTTCTCTTTTTATGCTGCTGGTAGCAATCCTCAAGTGGGCCCTCCACACCCAGCACCGTGTTGATTCAGTTCAGCTGGGTGTTACAAGTTGACCATTAGTTCATCCCCCACACTCAACCTCCCAGAGTGCTGGGACTATAGGCATGAGCCACTGTACCTGGATCCTGCATCCCTTCTGGGTTAAGGGTACTGGTGGCTTCACACAAGGGTATCTGAATAGCAGACAGCCTCAGAAGCTAGATATGGTTTACTCCTGGGTCACATTTTGTTTCCTGTCCAGGACAGAAAAGGCAGAAATCCCTTCTTTCTCATCCACTGGTCCCAACCCTGAAATATTAAAGGACAGGAAAATCTCTGCTCCCAAGCATAGAGCCACTCACATTCCAGGCACACAAAGAGATCTCACTCTGGAGGGAGCAGAGGACATGTTGTCAGGCTTGCCAACAGACTTGTACACAACTGGGCAGGGCCTAAGCTCAGTGTTGCCAGCTGTGACACAGACTACTGTGTGCACAACACTGGCCCTGGCCTCTTGCACTTCACTCATGGAGTTCAGGGGGCCACCTGTGTGAACGTGCTGTGTCTTGAGTAACAAACTGCTGCAGTCCATTTGGGCTCCATGTTTTCTACCAGCTGGACTTCGGTGCAGAAATTCAGCCTAGCAGGCCAGCTGCTTTTAAGAATGACTTGACGCTGGTTCCACATTGAGATCTATTGAATTGGTACTCTGTGTACTACTAGACTGCACAACTAGATCAGATACCTCATGAGGGTAGAGATCCAGTAATAATAACAATAAACCAGGCATAATGGCACACACCTGTAATCACAGCACTTGGAATACTGAGAAAGATAGATCACCATTAATTCGAGGCTAACCTGGGCTACATAGTGAGTTCAAGACCAGCCTAGGGCCAGGGATATAGCTCAGTGGCATAAGTGCTTGCCTGGCAAGCCTGAGGTCATGAGTTCAATTCCCAGTACCAAAAAAAAAAAAAAAGACAAGCCAAAATTACATAGTGAGACAGTGTCTCAAAAACAACAATAGTAATAATAAAACACAATATAAATACATACTGCTACCTATGAGTCTTATAGTGTATGAATTTTATAGCTCACTTTCTTATCCAGGTGCTATAGAAATGCCCAGGTATCTAATAAGTGCGCAATAAGATCTCATTTTACAAAAAGGTCTTCACCAGGACATATGTTGCTATACACATTAATTACTTCAAAATCTCTGCACATTTAAAGCATCAGAACAATAAACTCAGGTAGCTAGTACATGTGATGAATAGATATGGCTTAGTCCCAGTTATGAAATATTTTCAACAATTAAAAAAATTCATTGTGCTGCCTTCAATGGTACAGAGAGAAATGACTCTTGTTTGGTAATTGAGTGTGTTGCTTTGCCTCAGGGTCATTGTGAAAAGTATTACACATGATTAATACAGGAAGAGGTTCTCTGCTGATGCTTAGACCAGAAGTCAAAAATTTTAATCAACTCCTAGATTTTTTAAGTTTTATTATTTCCAAGTACATTTCTCTTCCCTTGTCTTTTGGCTAGCCAAGGGTTTCCACTCTTTCTTTAAAATCTCTTCTAAATTAAATAAGAAACATAGCTGCATGACCCATCACAGCACTTAGAAAGTACAATGCCGGTTATCACTATCCCCTGCAGAACATCAGTGAAATTAATTCCCAACTGCTCTATAGATGATGCTGGGTCTCAGCTTAATTTTCAAAAGGAAAATGTCTTTTTCTCAATGGATCTATTTGTATTTTTGCCATTTCAGGAAAAGTTTAATAATAAAGTTTGAAGAAGTTTTCCTGCAGGAAACAGCAGTGATTTAACCATGTGTTTTACTACAAGCACCTGCTGGGAGTATTCGCTTTCGTGGAGGATGGAGATCAAGGGGGTGTTTTACGATTAAATGTTGTGCAGTGGAGGGAAGCATTCACTGGGAACACTCAGTGTGGGGATCTGGGAACCTTGAGTTCCAGCTCTCAATTGCCCCTACCTTGCTGCATGGCTTTGAAGAAGTCCCTTGTCTTCTTTTTTGCCTCATTTCCCTCATTTGTAAAATGAGAAGAATGATACCTGGCTGTGTGAATTAACTAATCCATCATTTTAAATGGCTGAGATAAAAGTGCTTTAGATTCCAAAGTAATTTCATACGATGTAAACTGCTATCTTCCAAATACTCCATATGTGCCGACTCTATTAAGCTAAAAAAAACACCAGTGGTTTCACACCAAATTATACTAAGTGCTTTATAAATTCCTGAGGCAAATGCTGATAAAGGTTCTATAAACAGTGTTTACAATGACAGCCATGCACAGAGCTGCAAAATAAACACCATGTGCCAGGTTTTCAGAAATTGGATTATTACTTAAATAATCCTTAGTTCCTAATCCAGGTAGGAAAAGAAATCCCACCATGGCCAAACTTCTAGAACTTTCAGATCTTCCAGGGACATCTGAATGGAAGATAACTAGCAGGACTGTTGCCAATAGATTTTCATTGTTCAGTGATAAAAATAGGCACCAGAGAGCTAAGAAAAGCACTGAAAACATAGACAATAGAAGCCCTTGGGTTTTACCTTGCATCCAAGTCTGGGAATCAATGTGTTTTACAGTAGCATTTATGCTTGCAGAGAAAGTTGAAGGAAATGTAAGTTTTGACCATGGGATGCTATTCCCAAGCCTGTCCTCCTTCCACTAAATGTGCAATCAGGTCACCTTAAACCTTTTTTAAAAGCCAGAATATGCAAGCAAGAATGGTTTTGCAATGCTACTTGGGGCAGCTCCACCAGGCACAAAGAAACTGTCATTTCTTTATGGAGTGTCCACCACCAGTATGTCACTCCTTTTTCACTAATTACATCAAAATTCCTGGAGGTGGGTCCAGGCATGGGAATTTTACCAAACTAATTCAACTACTAAGACATACAGCTACACATAAGAACCAGTGTTATACTCTAAAAGACGACTATCTTCATCAAAGGGAGTACATCATCTTTTCTGCTACTGCTCTATTAACATACACCAAGGGTCAGCATCCTTTATCTATAAAGGAACAGACTGTAAGTATTTCAGCTTTTTGGCCATAGTCTGTCACGACTACCCCACACTGCCTTGGTAGCAGTGAAAGCAAGCATGGGTAATACATAAATGGACAAGGACACAGATTTTTCCTTAGAGCCCTGCTGTTGGGACCCCTGATCTAGACTCTGGTAAGTTATCTACCTGTCTTACTATACTAATATGGTATACATTATAAAAATTCACACACAAAGGAAAAATTTAGATGGCTAAAATCAATGCATCTTTGTGTGTTATATTACTAATAGTACGGAATGTGCTCTTGTGGAACCATTCTATTAATATTTCTTACAGGGAGCAATTTGTTTTAATATGTTTAATTAATTGAAAATCTTAGTTTCATATTCTATGATACAACAATTTGCGAGGATGGCACTAACCAAACTTGGATTTGTAGCTCTCAGACTGAAAGGAAAACCTGGTGGAGGTATGTTGATGGCCATGTCAATGTACTGAAATTTTCAACTCATGAACCTCTATTTTCAGCTGAAGCCCACTACTCCGAATTTTTTGTTCTGAATCACTGAACTAAAGTAAGCATACTTCTTCCCTGGCAACAATCAGTTGTCTTGTAAACTAACTGGAATCTGGTAATTTTCGTATTTTACCTGAGTTCAGAACCCACAGCAGGCTTAAATCTGGAAGCCTTTTAAACAGGTTACAAAATTCTGTTTCCAAGGATTCTACACTTTCATCTGTGAGAAGCCTGACAGGTAACACCTATCATTTTCATTAAATTTATTTCAGAAGCTATAACCATGGAAACACTGAAAAATGTCCACTTTCAAAATGGTCTAGAATTTTACAACATATTTCTCTTAAAAAGCAGTTAATTGCTTATTCATTACAATTTTATTTTGAAATAATAAACATAACATTTATGTGTCAGAATGGTCTTCTGGAAAGTATATTATTAACAACTCCCTTCATATTAGAAAAGAAGTTTTGTTAATTAAAAGAAAATAAAATTTGAAGGCACATGTAAGAAGTATTTGTCATGAGCTAAAGGGCAAACCTCTGCATGGAACAAAATTTGTCATGATGATGTCTCATCTTGCAACAAAATTCCGTGATGATTCTATTGTTTAAAGTTTTAATAGCAATGTTTTAATTAAATGAGGCACAATCCTGTTGTCCCACAGGGTGAAAATGGCAGCATATTGTAAAATACTGAGAACAAATAATAATACGTAGTAGTACCTTTGACCATCTCATCCTTATTATAAAACTCAGAGGTGCCTCTGGATACATGATCAAGCATGAAACAGTGTAGGCACAAAATGGGTATTCCAACACTGATCCGCGTGTGATAGGTTACAAAGGTTTAATTTTTTAAATACAGAAAGCAAATGCAAAGTCCTATACTGCCTCAGCATGTCATCCTCTCAGCTTTAGAGTTCATGAAGGCACAGATAAAGGACCAAGCAAAGTTGGGGAATCCTACAGTGAAAGAGCACCACACCCTCCTTCCCATGCCTGTGGGAATGCTATGTATCAGTCAGAATGCTGCTAGGCCTCTAAGACACAAAGGCCACAGATACCAATTAGTTAGCCATAGCCAGGAGAAGAAACTCATCTCTGATTTTGCCTCTGCTCTAATGAGGCACAGCTACAAACAAAATCATCACATTCTCATCCCAAACAACTCAGAGGCTTCCAGAAAAGACAACCAAAGACACACACACACACACACACACACACACACACACAATTATAATGTTCAAGTTGTCTATCATTTTACCTAAGCAGTCTTGACATTTTTCCAATGTTCTTATGAGAACAAATCAGAATAAAAGAAATGTTTCTTAATAGTGACAAGACATATACGTTCTTTGCCATTTACTTGAAATCCAAATTATACACTCGTCAAAGACCTTAAAATTCAAATGGCTTCGGTATTCAGATCTTAAAATGGCAATAGGAACTTCATTAATTCAGAACTAAACATTCTTCACTGAATAAAAATTTAACGATTTTAGTAACATTAAAAATGCGAAATTGTGCATGCCATTTTCAATGATGATTGCCATCACTATAAAAGAGTTTTTCCTTCTAAATCAGAGTGTGATCAGCGCATCCTAGAAGCTATGTGCCTGGCTTGCAACCAACCTTTGCAGCATAAATGAAGAGAATGCCATAGACCCAGAAGGCTTTTTATGGCACTCTTTATAATGCTAAACACAAGCACATCACACATGGGATTTACCTAGATACCCTTGTGTGGAACATATTTCAGAAGTGGATGTAAAATGATGAAGAAAAAGGGAAATGTGAAAAGCATTAACCAAGCTCATTATGTTTGATCAAAAATAAATAAAATAAGCAAGCTTTCAGATGATTTTAATAAAAAATATTACCTTCAAACACATAATGGCCAAGAATATTGTTAATGTTACATTTTAATTGGGAATTTAGATCATACAATTGCCATATAAGATATTGCTTTTCAAGAAACCTGTAAATGAACACAAATTGTAGCCATTCCCACAGCTCACTAAACCTATCAGATGTTATTTGCCATCTATGGTGAAATTCCATAAGGCCTTTTCTCCCATCATCCTTTTAGCTGAGGAGGGTGGTTTGTCAGCCTTAGCAAAACTGGTATTTGGGATTGGGTGATCCTTTGTTGTGGAGTTTTTCTATGCAAGGTGTAGGTTCAAAAGAACTGCCCCAGAGAGAAGGTTGGGGTCAGAAGCAGCCTCAGAAGCAAAATAACTCTGATCTTCACCTGCTCTCTCTCTCATCCCTCATCCCCAACCCCCTCCCAGCAGGTAAGTCACAGAGACTAGAATTCCTCTTCCCCAAGGCAGGTCATAGAAACCAGAACCCCTTTTCCCTCAAAGCCAACCACAAAATCTGAAAATATTACTCTAACTTTCACTCACTTTTTGATGTAACAGCTGGCTATTAAGACATTCTCTGACCCACTTTCTTTGATTGTAGGTCATAAGATTTCCATTCCGGAAAGAGACCTGCCCCATAGCTGTATGGAAAGAGTGTTGCAGGGAGAGGAAGGATGAATCTGCACAGATGGGCTTTTCTGGATCTTTGCACTCATCGTGCTAACATTAACTAAGACCCTTTTTGTCCTGTCATACATCTACAGGGCGTGCTTCATTGATTCTAAGCATAAAAATGCATAGCTCACCCTTGGGTTTGGAGTTTTCAGGATGCCATGGCACATAAAAATGTCACAAAATAAATATTTTATGGCTTTCTGTTGTTAATCTCTTGTTTTCTACAGGCATATGGACCATGGACTTTATGACGGACTGGGAGAGATTATCCTTTGCTGCCACTCCCTAAATATTAAATGTTTAGCAGCACACCTGGCCTCTGAGGCACGCTGGATGCCAGTCCCATACACCTTACCTTCAACTGGGACAACCAAATATGTCTCCAGGCATTGCCAAGTATCCACTGAGGGGACCACATTCACCTCTGTTTGAGAACTGTGTCTTTAGATTTAGGTCCTCCTTGAGCAGAACTTCCTGGTCAAATCTTGTCTCAGTATCAAGCTTACATTCCCACATTTTGTTGGAGCTGCCTAGTTCTAATGATCTCTACATCATGAGTTCTTTTCATTCTTGCTTTGGAGTTTGGCAATTAAGTCACTGATGTGTCTTCCTCTCTTTACCCTTGAGAATCTCATTTTTTAAAAATTCATTCCAAGTCAATTTATCTTCATGCACCTACACACTGCCTACCATGATCAACTAATTTCCCAGGCTGGTCATTGTCTTTGATCTTTGCTATGTTCTGCCCCATAAACCCACACACCAAATTCAACATAGGTGAATCGTGGTTGACATAAGGATGTAATTTAATTCATATTTGGACACATCCTGATGAACAAATAATCAATGAATACTTATTATGACATTCATCTCAACATAACCAAATGGGGAATTAACACATTACTCTTTTTTATCAGACAAAAAGATGCATTTGGAATTTTAAAATGAAACAAGATTTCCACTTTTCTGTTTGAAAAGAAAATGAAGTTCATTTTAACGGTCTTTAGCCAAACTTTCTGGCAAGTAAACTCAAAACTTAATCACACAAGACATTAAATACTGTATTAGTCACTCCACAGAAGTTAAATTTATAACTGTTAAATCTAGAAAGCCATAATCAGAGAAACTACTGAATTTCTAAAGTGTAAGTAGTAACACCATCTAATAAATATGACATGCAAAATGTTAGCTATAGAAATCGCTGATCCATGGTATTTACTCAAATGCCTGAATGTTAAAGATAAAGCTTTTTTTCTTCCTTAAAGAATGCATTAATTGTGGTGCATTTATGCTTCTTTAGGCAACCCGGCAGCTGTGGTTCCAAACATGAGCCTTTGGAAATACATTTAAATGAATATTTATACACTTTTCTCTAGCAATTATATTTAGCAACTGTACAGGATGCCTCTGCTTCTGCAGTGCTGTGTTGCTAATTAGAGTCCCTCTTTAATCATCCTGTCCTCCTGTCACTTGTCTCTGAAGTGGACCACCTACTCATTCAGAAGAGAAGAGAGGCACACAGAGGTCTAATAGGTCTATTACTGAGTTGAAATAAAAAGTCATAAAAATGTACATAAACCATAAGCACTCAATGTTCATAACCTCACATTTTCCCAAAGCAACTATAGGTGCATTTGAAAGTGAGATTTTTATATTCTGAGCATCTCAATGGGGTATTATGTTGATTACTGTTGGATACTTCCTATGCATCCTTTATAGCCCAGTTGCTTGGCGTAGAGTCCACAACCACAGAACCACCTGCAGAGTCCTCAGTCTCACTCCTAAAACTGGCACAGACGCCTATAGAGAATGGAGACCGGAAAGACACATTATGTACAACATTTTCCGGTGATTCTTAGGAGCTCTAAAATGTGAAAGCTTCATCTTAAAGACAACTTAGGTCCATCTCTTCCAAGAAGCTCGTTTGCTCGCTCCAAGCTGACTTCAAGGCCCATCTTTTGTGTTTCCGAACTACCCTGAGTCCTGCTCTTATATCACTGCCCTCACTACGCATAATGGGTTGACCTGGTCATTTCCTTCCTTTTACCTCTGAACTACTTAAATCAAGGGCTTTCAATTTTAAAAGTCTCCATGTTTATATGATCGAATGGAATCAGTATTTAATTGACTAAGCAAACACTGTCTACTTTTTCATAGTGAGAGTCGTGTAAGTTTTAATGTTTTCCATTTTGCCACAAACACCAGAAATATTCACCAAGTTTGAATCCCAAAGCAGCTCGAAGATCATTTACAGATATGATATTTATAGACACCTTTCATTCCTTGGTCCTTCTCTTCTATTTTCTAGTTCAATGCATTTACATTGAATTACATCACATACATTGCATTAATCTTTGGAGATGCTCCATTTTGAAAAATTCTAGGAGGATGAGACAGTCATCTTCACTGGGAAGAAACAGACAGAATTTAAAAATAGTGCAAAGTCCAAGTTAGGAGCAAGAGTTATACAACAAAAATGAAATCATCTACATCTCAGGAAATGTAAAGAAGCTGATTATAAAGATGAAAGAAATGGGGAAAGCACTCACAAAGCCTCACCCTTTCAGAGGGTTAGGGCTTTTCAACTCTCTAGATATTTACATTACAAAGAGGAAAAAAACGCTCTGGTACTTTGGTTTTGAGCTCTCTCAAAATCCTTTCTTCTCAATTCAAAGTATTCATAGATTTCCTCCTCTCTTCTCTCTTGTCTATCTATGACTCAGAGTAAATCCCAACTTGGGAAAGCTGATCTTTCCACTGGCTTCCCAGACCCACTTCTTGAGAACTATCCTCATCAATTAGCCACTTCCCACTAAGACAGAAGGCTTTTCAACACTACATCTCCCTTCTAATTGGCCTCAAAACAGTTCCTCAATCCTATTGAACGGAAACAGGCAAAACTATTATCTGTGTAATTTAAAAGTCAGCAAACATTTTCTGTGAAGGTTCAGATAATATCTATTTTCAAATATTCCTTTTGCATGTCATAGAGTAACACAACTACCCAACCTTTCCATACATAATAGGATTTTTCAAAGGCATGACTGTGATCCAATGAAACTTCATTTACAAAACAGGAAGCAGACTACATATGACCTGCAGTCCATTGTTGGCCAAGCCCTACTACCATCCATCAATGTGCTATCCCACGACTCCACCCCTCAGTCTACAGAACCTTATTTTCTCACTACTCCACTGTTTGGAATTCAGACTTTCATCTAACAGTTTATAAATTATTCTCTCAAGGGCCATTCAGGACTACCAAACTACCTAATTATATCACCTGTTCCAGTCTTCATCTGCTCAGTTTTGAAACGTGCACCTGCATGGGTTTCAGTATAAAGGGATCTGTTGTGCTCCTCATTTTAAACCATAAACTTCGCAGTCATCCTTTTGGCCCTTGTTCTCCACCTCCTTAGTGAAATAAAAGCATTTTCATGACTTCTTTCTCCCCTTCTTTTTGGACATGTTCTCCTGGGTGATATCCATGTTCTACTTTTACTTCTTCATTCTTCTTTCCCTGGCATCCTCTGCCAGGGCACTGGGCTTCCTCTTTTTCTTCTCTCATTTTATCCATTGCATCCTGTTATCACCAATAGCTCCTTAGCCTGCTATTCTGAACCAGCGGAAATGGAACGGTGGTGTTAATTTACACAGGGAGTCCATTAAGGGAAAACACTTGTTCTCTAAATAGAGGAAGTCCCTGTTTGAGCTGATAAAAACAAAGACCATAGGAGGCTTGCTTCCAAAAAAGAGGGCTAGGATGTATATAGGGCATGCAGTTTAAGTTAATTTACTTGTGTCAGTCTTCTGAATAAAAACAACTGGAAAAGCAATGTATAAATGTATAAAAAGCAAACTGTAAGAAGTAATATAGTACAACTAAGTTTAAAAGCACAATGGGCAGGTTTATCAGAAAATGACACAGAGCAGAAAAAGGAATTAGTGAAATGGCTGATAAATCAGAAGAAATTATCCAGAATATAGCAGGCGGAGGACATGTTGGCAAACAGAGAAGAGTGAGTAGAAAACATAGAAGATCCAATGAGACAGTCAACCAGCAAAGAGTAGTCTGCAGAGGCAATATTTGTAGAAAATATTTTAACTGATAAAATAAATGAATCCACATTTCCAAGAAGTATAAACAAATTACCAAACAATAGAGTACAGGTTGAGTACTCCTTGTTCAAATTGCTTGGGACCACAAACATTTCAGATTTCAATTGTTTTTATTTTAGAATAGATGAATATAAATAATAAGAGAGCATGGAGGTGGGACCTAAGCCTAATCGCAAAATTCATTTCTATTTCATATATACCTTACACACATAGCCTGAAGTTAATTTTATATTATATTTTACATAAATTTTTTTGGTGTGGAATTTTCCACTTCCAGCATCAAGTCAGCATTCAAAATGTTCTGGATTTTCTAGTAATGTAGAGTTTGGATTTTCAGATTATAGAAGCTAAATCTAGATAAATTAAAGAATATGCCAAAAAGAATAAAAGAATTGTATATGTAGAAATATATACACATATATTTTGGCTCTGGGACTCCAACTCAGGACCTTGTGGTTGCCAGGAAGATGCTTGTCCTGCTGAGCTATATCCCTGGCCCTAAAATTTATATATTCTTAAAAGTAGCTAGAGTAAAAGAGCTGTGATCTTTAAGGGAATTACAGTTAAATTCAAAGCTGACTTCTCCACAGCAATGGAAGTTACAAGAACATGGGATATGCTTAATGAGTTGAGGGAAATTTGTCGTTCTAGAATAATACAATCAACAAAATACTTTTGAAGAATAAAAGCAAAGGGGCTAGAAAGATAGCTCAATGGCAGAGAGCAACTGCCTAACACGTGAAAGACCTTGGCTTGCATAGATAAAAAATTTTAAAGTATGAAAGATATTTCAAATAATTTAAAATACAGTTCATTGCTAAATGTGAGTCAACAGCATATAGCTCAAGTAAGTTAAAGAAGGGAGACAGGGAAGAAAGGAAAGAAGGGAGGAAAGAAGAGAGGAAGGAAGGGTGAAAAAAAGAAAGAGAGAGAGAGAGAGAGGATGCCAGAGGAAATCTTAGGGTGCAGGAACTATATATATATATATATATATATATATATATATATATATAATTGGGTACCTTTAAACCAATACTGGCTGTACCAAGAAATATTGTGGGATAAATTAAAATATTCAATAAGGGTATAATTTTAAGAGGAAGAAGGTAAACGGAGTTTAGGTATTTTTCACTTCATGAGAGAAGGGTGAAAGCACTGATTAAATTTAGATTTTAAAAAAGCGTCGTACTGAGGATCAAACCTAGGGCTTCATGCATGCTAGGAAAGTGCTCTGCTACTGAGCTACACCCTCACCCTTAAATTTAGATTTTGATAGATAAAATTCATGTTTTTTTTTCTGCATAACCACTCGAACGACAGAACTGGCTGAACCCACTAGCCCTGAGGACAAATGGCACCCGAGCATCACATCCATACAAAGTCATCACTGGCGCTAGAGGCCCACAATAGATGAGAGCAGAAAAGCCCTGGCCCTGGCAGTCCTAGCTTCTCCCTACACTCACCCCCCCAAATGTGAGCCACCGACAGAAAATATACAAGGAACATGGAATTGAGAGAAGTGCAAAGCACAAAACAAGATGGCAGACTTAATTCTATGTATATCAACAATTATATTAAATGTAACTGAAATAAATGCTCAAGGTAAAAGACAGACAATTTTTGAACTTCCAACTTTGGGCTACTTATGTGAGACAAACAAAATTCAAGGCTATAGAAATAACGTTGAAGTGTAATGCATAAAATATCTGGAAAGGATCCTCTACCTAGCAGCAGAAGCAGACTGGAAAATTTAAACTAATCACTGATCTGCTTGCTTGCTGAGCAGATAAAGATTTCTGATTATATTAAGGTACTACTCAAGTTGAAAATAGTTACCTAGTATGATCAACTTCTCAAATTAAGTTAGCTTGGCTGCACTGGGTTTGGGATGATAAAGCTTTATAAGCAGTTGCTCCTTCTTTGCTCTGTATGAATGCTATTTTATATTGGATGTATTTTAAGAAAAATGATTGATTTCAGCTTATGACAATGATATTTATTCATTGGATGGAAGGTAGGAAACTGAGCTGGTAATGGTTTTGGAATTTTATTTGAAGAGTTTCTTTGCATTTTTTATTGAGAGCATTGACTAGGACCAGAACCAGTAAGGAAATATGTTGACATTGTTCAGCTCATTAGGTTGGAAGGACAGTGAGCGCAAATGAGAAAAACTCAATCTGTGGGGACCAGTTAGCTTTACTCCTGCACAAGCACAGATGTCCTTTCTCATCCAATCAGCAACTCTTACACCAAGGGGATCAGCAAGACTGTGTCAACAGAGCAGAGCAAATCTGGAACAACAGGACATGATGCACAGACGTCCTGCCTGAAGGCTGCTGTGAGGCATCAGACGAGGAGGACAGTACGGTTTGTGTACTGCAAAATAAACATGCTCAGGCAGCAGCAGCCTATATTATCTTCATGCACCATTCCTTCACTTACTCACCAAGGATTTCTTGTGCACCTATGACTAGAAGCTCGCTGTACAGTGGCTGAGCAGGAAGACAGTTTCTCTCATCTGGTATGTGCAACCTAGTAAGTGATTAAATCAGCTTATTTTTACATATTGACTTCTCACTTTTCAAATAGCTTTAGTATTAAGTATTGCAAAAGAAGAACTTATTGTTCCAAGGTTCTTAAGCAATGTGGTGCCACTCTTTGAAGAAGCAAAAGAAAATTAAAATTTGGGTATCAAGACTATCTAGGCCTTATTCACAGCCATCCGTTTTTGCAAATAAAGTCTTACTGGAATATAGCCATAAATTTATGTAAAAGGCAGGTGTATATTATGCTATAACAGCAGAGCTGAGTCACTGTGACAGGTATTATATAGCCCACAAAGCCAAACATATTTCTTCATTTGTCCTTTTCAGAAAGGTTGTGTTTCTAGAGGAAATTCAGGTATGAACCATCTCAGCCATAAGGAACATTGTTCTAGCTTCTACATGTACATGCAGATAAATATCAAACTGGGGGTGGTGCACTTTCAGTATGTGATGCATACCAAGCTGGCTCCCTGCAGTCAGCTAGGTAGTTATTTCGCAAAGATTTTTATTGAAACAAACCACTTATCTTCATATGATTAAGTCATCCTTATTTTTTTTTCCTTAGCAAATGTCAAGATGGCCATCTCCATGGCCTTAGTGAGCCAGGAAGAGGGCAGTGCTCTGAAGAGTGCACGCTGTTCCCAACTGACTCTTGTAGAGTCCGCTCCCTTCCTGTGCAAGCTCAGTCTCTGTCATCCACCCCGCTACATTGTCTATCACTGAACTCTGCTGGCTCCTCACCAAGTCCCAAATGACAGCCAATGTAGTCACTCTTTTCAGAACTTACAGTTTAATTCAAATCCACAGACCCAACGCACAATGAAGAGGGCCTGAGATAAGTTCTAAGTGCATTGCTCCAGGGCCCAGCTGTGCACAGAACTGAAAAGACAGGCATAGAAGACGCATATAGTACGCCCTCGGAAAGCATGGGAAATGCATACAGCAGGCCCCCTGGAAGCATAGGGTACAGGCATAGTGGACCCTCTGGACATGCAGGTTCACAGTCACAGATTCAACCTACCAGGGATAGAAAATATTCATGAAAAATATGTCTGTATTGAATATGCACAGATTTTCTTCTTTTCATTACTCCTAATAATACAGTATAGCAACTGTTTACATCGAACTTACATTGTATTACCTATTATAAATTTTTCTGAATAATACAGTATAGCAACTATTTACATAACACATAGCATTACCTATTATAAGTGAACTAGAGATGTTTTCAAATATAAGAGATCATATGAACGTGTTTGTACAAATATTATGCTATTTGTTTAAGGGATTTGAGCATCCAGGGATCTTGGCATCCTATGGGGGTCCTGGATCCAGTTTCCTGAGGACACTGAGGAATGACTAAAGTCATAATCTCTTTATGTGATAGCAATAACAGAATTCTTGGAAAACCAGCTATCAAATATCACAATTCTTTCATCATAATGACCATAAAAAGACAAAAACAAGCTTCTTATAATGTAGACCTGAGAATCTTCTGGCTACAATATATACTTTGCAATGACCCTGGTAAGAATGTACTTATTTAACTTTCTCAGAGTGAAGAGTGGCTCTGTGTAGAATACAAGGTAGATGTTAATGAGACACAGAGGATCATGGAATGAGAAGAAGAGCCTGCGAGGCTTTGTGTTTCTGTAAGTGTGAACAAAGAAAGCAGAAAACAGTGGAATGTGCCAGGACTTCATAGCTGAGGTAACTGTCAAAACTTTGGATGTCACTGTGAATAAAATGCCCATCCTAACTATATGGTACCCAACACATTATAATCATTCTTTCCTTTAGTTGCTATAGCAACACTCTCCCTCCCTCTCCCTCCCTCCCTCCCTCCCTCCCTCTCTCTCTCTCTCTCTCTCTCTCTCTCTCTCTCTCTCTCTCTCTCTCTCTTACATTTACCTACCCGTGAAATCTCTCAGTGCTCTCTAACTCCCTTCTCTCCTAGGACTACTCGTGCAATGTTTTTCAACACCCAGACTCAGTGTGCTCTTCTATGGTGTCTTGTCTGTCTCTTGCTTTTTAGTGCTGGTTTCTAGTGCTAGCTTTTTTCCCTTTCACAAAATACCTGCAGTGAATTGTTTTAGTTTCATTTTTTATTCTCACTTACTTTTATTGCAGTAAAGTATCCATACAGCAGAATGCACTGATCTTTAGAGTGTAGTTCACTGAATTTACTTTGGATACATCCGTGCACAGAGACTATTTGCAGCATCTCAGAAGGTCTCCTCAGGCATCTTCTCAGCCAATTATGCTGGCCAATGCAACCACTTTGAAGAGTAACACTCTTGACTAGCTTTGCTCATTTTTGAACTTCATATAAATGGTTCAGGTTTAACTTCTGCTGATGCTTGATCTGTGAGATTCTTCTGGTTTTGTTGCATAGCATGATGGTGCATTCATTTTTGTTGTGCTGTATTCGTACAATGGAATACTATGCAACAATATGTTCATCTAGTTTGCCACTGATGGCTAAGTTGTTTGCAGTTTGGGGCTGCAATGGAGAAAGTGTACAGTGGCCTTTTAGGTCTCTAACTAAAAGGTCTATCACTTCCAGTCCCTGTGACCCCTATCTTGACCCCTATCACTGCTTCTTATGCAAGCCACCAAATTTTCTCTCTAGAGCCAAGCTCCCATCGTAAGACTCCACAGCTTATGCAGTTCCAATAACTTCTCATTGACTGTCAAAATAAAATTTATCTCCTGGTTCTAACATTCAAGAGTTTGTACTACTACATTTGATTCATCATCTACCCACACTCTATCATCCATCTCTGCCCTCCATGTTTGTATTCAGTCAGCCAAGCCAAACCTCGATGGGATAGATTTCTCAAGCATACCCGACTCACATTCACACTTCGGATCCCTCGTTTCTGCTATAGTTTTGGTCTTGGATGCCTCTTTCCTCACTTATTCTTTAAGGCCTGGAAAAAATATATACTATCTTGGCTCATCTAAAAATGACAGCTCCTCTAGGAAATCTTGGGAAACGTCATATTGCTCATCTTTGAAGGCCTCAACAATGGGAGACTTTGCCAACTTCTTGGGGCGTTGTAGTGCTGATTACCATAAATTCTTCATAACAATTACCTAGGGAATTAAGTGGAATAAAGAGTTGGCAGTTTTTTCCAATCTAACTTCTTATGCTACTTGTACTGAGCTCTTAAAAACACCTCATTTGGGGGTTACTGGAGTTCCACTTGGAAAGTAAATACTTACTGATTAATCATTTAATTGCTAAATGGTGGGTGATTCTGACTAATTAAGAGAAAGTAAATTAGTTGGATGATTTTCAGTTTGGGGTTAATTTTAATAAAATGAGGATTAAAGAAACATTGACTTTTGTGAGCTTAATAAGAGAAAGAAAGGAATTAATAACAAAGGATCATTGGTTACATTCAGCCTATATTCTCATAATAAATAATTCACGTTGTTCTTTTCAAAATGCTAGCCATTGCAAATTTTTGTCCTAGGAGTTATGTTAAGTACCAGGAACTTGTAAAGTTGCCCTTAAGGATCTTACAGTCTATCAGTGAGAATTTAAAGCATAGCAATAAAATAACCAATGTAAATAGTGAAACATAAGGAAAACTTCTTGAGATGAATAAGATACAATCAGTATTTTTGATTCTGAAAAGATTTTACATTAAAATAGGCTCTGTCAATATAGATCTCTACTGATGCATTTTTAGTAAATGCTTGTTGGGCCAGGCTATTTTTGGAGTTTTTGAACAGAGTATGTTTATAAAATTGATTATCAAAATCTCTTCCAAACGTATAAAGTGGAGATCCAGCTGAAGTGGTGGTTAAACTCTTAAGCTAGTATCTATTCACTCTTGGAATTTCTTGAAATTACGTGTGGGATAAAATTCTCACTGTTTTGTATAGTAATCAATATAGGAATTTATATAAATTAACCTCAAAAGTATTCAACAAAGCCGTTCATCATTAAACCATATAAGTGTTTATTTTCTGCTTAGGCTACTTCAGCACTTAGGAATATTTCTATATCTGATTTCTGGCTGTCACTGCTCTTCTGGGGACAATTTTAAAGACTTCTTTAACTTGTCCCTGGTTAGTATTCTCTGGAGACAATAGTCTCACCTGAGAATGTGTTTTACTTCTTTGCTTTAGTGGAGGAGCCTCATTCAAATATTTTTTCCAGGGACTTTTCCACCTTGCAGGAATATTTTGCATTTGCCTCCCTCTATGCTCATGGGAACAGGTCAATCC
This sequence comes from Dinomys branickii, assembly GCA_004027595.1. Taxonomy (NCBI): domain Eukaryota; kingdom Metazoa; phylum Chordata; class Mammalia; order Rodentia; family Dinomyidae; genus Dinomys; species Dinomys branickii. Next base: position 3,168 of record PVLD010016639.1, on the reverse strand, counting down.
TGAGGGAAGCTGGTCAGCAGGATGTCTGGGTCTATGGATGTCATCACCTAGCCACCTAACCCCTCACTAAAGAAACTGACTTTGGGTAATTATGTGTATATAGGATGCTACTTCTGTGATAAAAGTCAAGGAAAAGTCCTTACAAGAACTGTTTTCACATTTAGAAACTAAATTTAAATCAGGGTACACAAAGAATCTTTTCCTATTAATCAACCATCCGAAATTTTAATTTCTAATCTCCTCTACCCAGAATTTTTCAGCAGGCTGCAACTAATTGATAAAATGGCAGAATAAGACCTGACCTGGAATGTTCACATTTTATTGATAACCACCCAATTAATAAGGTTCTCTACGGCATATTTTTCTACAAGAGTTTATATCACAACACCATCATGAATAATTCATTTCACATGGCACACATTAAGTCAAAACTGAAAATCATGCATGAAGCATCTATAGTTTATATGTGATTGTAAAATCAAAAATTTCCCAGGGTGGCTTCTGCTTCAAGTGAGTGAATGAGCAACAGGAGGGGCTGCTGTGACTCTACTGATAACAAAGAGTGACAGGAAATCCACACCTCCTTGCCCCCATCACCATCATATTTTCTTCCTCATAGTATCTTTGGGCCCAAGCTGAAGATGTGAGTTGCATTGCTACAGCCTTAGTATAAAGTAGTGGCTTTCACCTGTGAGTGATTCTGCACATAGAGGACATTAAGTGATGTCTGTAGACAGCTGGTGAGTTCCTGCCATCTAATGCGTGGAAGCCATACATGGTGCTACACTTTGTATAGTCTGCACGACAGTCAGTCCCCAGTAAGAAAGCCTTCTCATTCTCTGATGTCCATACTGCTGAGGTTGAAAGACCTTCTTTTGACCTAGTGTTGCCACTTTAACTGTACAAAGTTTTTGAGTAATGTATTACCATTTTTATTAGTCATATTTGCAGTATATGGCGATTGCACTCCCTGTGGAGAGTTGGTGCATGAACATAGTACATCTTAATTCTTTTTTCATCACCTTCCCCTCTCCTTTTTCCCCCTCCCTCCATCTCTTGATCCCCTTTCCATTTGAGAAAATCTATCTCCCTACTTATTTTACCTATCTTTTATTTTGCTTACAAAGTCATTCTGCTTCCTATTATTATAACAATTTAAGACTTAGAATATCAGAGGCAATGTTTAGTACTGACATACTGATAAACTGGCGTCATTACTCTTATTGTTCACATGTATAAATAATCACATGCCCTAGAGGAAAGGCTCAGGCAACAGATGGAGTAAGTCTTGTCTATATCTGCTTAGATTGCAATAAGCAAGTTCAGTCTTGTCTGCTGCTAGCTTCTTGTCTTAGTAATTGCAACTACTTGATCAGTTCTCAACTTGAACACACATCCCTTACATCAAAAGTAATGCAGAGTTTGTTTTGTAACTTCTGACCCCATTTGGGCAAAATAGAGTTTTCCTTTGATCTGAATCCTCTCTCTCTAAAAATGTGTTTTTCTCAATAGTTAGCCTAGCATTTTGGCTGTAGAGTCTCAGTTTCTATGAAGGCCTTTTTTCAAATTGCCAACAGCAACCTAACATCAATTTACAAATTTATTTTCCTTTGCATCCTTTTAAAACTCCTGTTCTTGCTTGTGGTTATTTCAATTAACTTAGGAGACTGCAGGACTAGTGCAGTTCCCTTATTTCCCTTCTATTTCTTTGCTTCTAAAAATGTTAACAATAGTATTTCCTCTAAGATTTGGTCACTGTTAAATGAGACATGTATTAGATGAAATAGATATTTATGTGTGTACTTAAAAACTGCCATACACATAGATTGTTAAGAAAAGTAGATAAGAAAAGCTAACTACAGTAATAGTAGAAATCACATAATAGCTAATAATTACGTAATAAGTAATCCAGCTGGAAGAGGAAAAGGAGCAAATGCTGGTGAGGAATAGAATTCACACATGAAACAGTCAAAGTGAAAATTTTCAATCAGCATGTAAACTAAGAAGGTAGTTCATAGGGTAAAGATATGGCTATATGTAAGAAAACCAGCCCAGGGCAGGGTGACTTCCAAAGAGCAGACTTCTATACACCATGACGAGTAATATGCTCTTGCTAGAACCCAAAGGAATGACAGCCTTGTCACCTAAGGTAGTAATCTGGGGAACAAGCATGGCTTAGTCTTGCACTGAAAGTCAGCCATGTCCTACTTTAGTCCTTTCTTTGCATTTTCCCAGTTTCCTTAACTTGAATCCTGTGAGCTTTCATTTTGTTACTGTTAAACTTCTTAGCTATTCTGCGAGGTCTATCTTGACTGTCACTTCTTTTGAGAAACCATTCCTTTCTTTTATTTTTATCATAGAATTTTAAAACTGACTTGTCAAATTCACCACTTCTGATTCACACATTTGTTTGTGTTCCCACACATCTTATTCACATTCTTCTATGTATCTATTGTGAACACAATTTACTTTTGTATCCTACAAAACTGAAACTTCCTCAAGGGTAGAGACTGTATTTGTATGGTTCATTGTTTGCATTTATCATGGGCCTATTAGTAATAATTGTTGAATAAATCTGAAATGACTAATCCTAACATAAACTCTAGGACTGCTAAACAGTGCTGAGAGGTGGGATTTTTGAGAGGCATAAGATTGACTAAACCATGATTGGATTAATGTCATTATGATGAGAGTGGATTGGTTACTGTGAGCGTGGGTTCCTGATAAAGACAGAATTCAGCCCCCTTTCTCTCTCTCTCAGGCATGCATTGGTGAAGTAAGAAGACCATGACTACATATTACCCCCTCTATCTTGGACTTCTCAGCCTCTAGAACCATGAGTCAAAGAAACTTCTGCTCATTAAAAAGTATCCAGTCTCACATATTTTCTTATAGCAGCACAGAAAGGACCAAAAAATAATAAGGGGTCTTAAGGAATCTATTGAGATAGGAGGGCAGGCCGTGTCATACCAAGCTAGAAAAAAACAACCTGCAAGATTTATCAGAAACAAAGAATACTGGACTTCGGAATATTTTTGTCTTTGCTTCCACCCAGTGTGTCCCCCTTTAGAACTAGAAAGTGTAATAAAAAAGAAAATATGATACTTGAAAAGCTCACTAAATATTGTAGGTTAACTAAGAGACATAAATATCTAACACTTTACTTAT
>PVLD010016638.1:0-44324 GCA_004027595.1 Dinomys branickii | reverse complement strand
ATGTCTGTATATGGGTCCATACATCTACAATTCGAAGATATCAATGGATAAAGCAACAACTACTGTTGAGACCATATCACCTTGTCTATAGATTAGTTGTGATTGTACTATTTTCTATGATAATGGGTGTCTGTTTGTCAATATGTTTTTGTACTTTTATGTTTCTAAAATAATTAAAAAAAAAAAAAAAAAAAAAAAAAAAAAAAAAAAAAAAAAAAAAAAAAAAAAAAAAAAAAAAAAAAAAAAAAAAAAAAAAAAAAAAAAAAGAAAATACTAACATGAGATATTCTTAAGAAAACAGGATGAACAATTTCTCAAGTGGCTATATGGTTGTTTGGAAAAGGTTAAGATCCATTCCTCATACCATATACAAGAACCAAGTCCCAACACACAGAAGCAATAAAGCAGCACAGCACACCTGAACTGCCAGAACTCAGATACACAGAAAAGCTCCTACAAGTGAAACTCAAAAACCACGGGACTAAGTAATTTTTTCATAGCAAAAAAATACAAAAATTTTCAAAAGGGACAATATGTTTAATATATTTTACATATCTAAAATGTAAGATAAAAATACTATAGAAAAATGTAAAAAATATGAACAGATAATTCAAGACTAAAATATATGAAGCTTTCCATTTTAGTCATAATTGTTTCAGTCATGACAGAATATAATTAAAAATATATAAATATACAATGTCACCCATCAGACCAGCAAAAAGTTTTAAAATTTTACTGTACATACAATCAGCAAGAGTGTAGAGAAGCAATCTGTAACACCAGCTATATCTTAAGATATATTTCCAGTGGTTCTTACTTGGTTTTAGTTTTAGATTCTGCCCATCTCTGTTGATTTAATTTCATCTTGGGAGGAATGAGGAATATATAAAACACTTTTCCCAAAATCTAACAAAACAGTCTCACACTCCAATTTTGCTAGGTCACTTCTGGAAATGTACCATGAAGACAGACACCCACCAACATTCACACTCACAGGTGTAGTCTTGTTCACACACACACACACACACACACACACACACACACACACACAGAGCGAATAATCGCAGTACTGTCTACTACAGCACAGCTCAACATGTTGCTCCCACAGTGCACCATGAGGCTGTTAAAACAGCAAAGGAGGCCTCAATAAGGAAGTCTGAAGTATGGTGTTCTAGGTATGTTGTCAAGTAATGGAAGCAAGGCAGTTGTTGGCTATATTTTGTGAGAAAAAGTTAAAGAACCAAGGAACATTTATGGATATGCATATCTCTACAAGGAAACAAAAAAATGACAAAAACAGAAACAAAAAAGAACTGGTGTCTAGAAGACAGGAATGTAAGTTGAAGGGGTAAGGAAGACAAGTTTCTAAATGTAATTTCACTTACAGCTTTGACTTTGGGAAAAGTGTTTTATATATTCATTCCTCCCAAGATGAAATTAAATCAACAGAGATGGGCAGAATCTAAAACTAAAACCAAGTAAGAACCACTGGAAATACATCTTAAGATAACTATCATATAAAAAAAGAAAGATAAAAACTGGTCCAAATAACTCTAGAATACATTATGTTTCCTAAATACTAGGGAAAGAAAAATTGCAAACACATTTCAAATGTGATTTAGATTTGTTCTGAAGATGCACAATATGGCGTGACCTGTAAGTATTTCTGCTACTGGGAGCCAGGGTCCTTCCACAGAAGGAAGACAGAAACAGGAACTGGGCAGGAGGAGACCTGGGGACCAGACTAGAAATAGCTGTGTGCATCCACACTTCTTAGCTGTGTTTAATGAAGGTTATTATAAGAAATGCCATGCCAGGAAGAGTCAAGATCCAAATTTTGTTTTTAGATACTGTTCTCCATAAAAAGAACCAAAGCTTTTGGAAAATGACTGACTCTACACTCCCATCAGGGAAGGTAAATAAAGAACGAACTTGAGTTGAGAACATAAGACTGAGTGAAATAAGTCAGACACACAAGCTTAAATATCTCATGGTTTCTCTTATATGAAAAACTAAAACAAAAAAATATGTTTATATTCATCAAAGAGATGGGGGATGAGAAGTGGAGGGAGGGGAGGGAAAGAGGCAGGAAAAACAAACAAGAATTAAGGGGAAAAAAATGAAGAAAATAGAGCCTTTGCAAATGGGAAGGTGACCGACAGTTTGAAGGGGCAGGGAAGGAGAGGAAGAGCAAAACATGGAAAACAATAATTAAAATGTACTATTACTGTGCCCATGTACCAACCCCCTGTGGTAAGTGTAACCACCATGTACTGTAAATATGCACTAATTTTTAAAAATGAACTTGAAGTATTATCAAAATTAAAGAAATGCTAAAAGAAAAAAAGGAAAAAGGAAGGGAAAGAGAAAGGGAGGCTGAAAAGAGACAGGAATTGGCTTTAAGAGGTTCCACTTGACTGAAGATCAAAAAACTCAAACATTAAAATAAATAAGGACTGCAAATGAGTACAGCTCAATGACTGATTCATAGCCAAGTGAGTGAATGAATAAATAAATAGGAGGAAGGAAAGCATGTTCTTACAAATGACTGGCAAATACGAGTTAATGAGATAAAAAAAATGCAACAGCACAGTAAAGAATCACCAGGAGGCAAGAATTACCAGTAGATAGTAAATCTAGTACTGAAAATATGAAAATGCACTACAGGCAGAGTCAAAAGGTATTCTTTCACCTAACAGGTATTAGTTGCTAGAGAAGACAGAGTGAAACGTAACAGAGAAACCAAACAGCACCTTTACTGAGTGGTAAAAACTGACCTGAGCATTAGGCTGAGGATGCATCATGTGCCCGTGCCTGTGACCTCAGAGAAGCACATGTTGCCACCTATGTAGTATGCTGGCCAAGAACATACAAACCTAACACATGAACATGTCAGATGAACCCTACACAGCATTTTGTAAAACAACATGGCCAGTGTATGGTATACATGATCCTAGACTCTATCTCACAAAGCAGGAAAAAAATATGAGAACTGACAATGCTGGAATTGGACTGCAGATCAATGTTACATTTCCTGTGTTTTACACACGAGCATATGTAAGAGGACAGTTTTTTTCTTAGAAACTATATGCTCATATGGTAAAGGCTCATAATACATGCAAACTATTCTCAAGTGGTGTGGAGAAAGTTTTAAGCCCACTATGTAATGTGTATCAATGTATGCAAACTATAGACTTTAAGTAATGCATGTTTATATATCAATTTAATCTAGGTAATTTTTCTTTTCAATAATTTACTAATAACAGATGGGAGAACTTATTAGGATTAAAATTTTGTTTGAGGTCTAGCTATTTCTTAAATTATTAGGGTTATTATCTTACAGTACTGGGGACAAACGTAGGACCTCTAAATTAACTCCCCAAACCTTTATTTTTTTATTTTAAGGAACAGTTTTGCTAAGTTGCTAAGTTGCCCAGACTGTCCTTAAATTTACAATCCCCCATCTTGACTTCCCCAAGTACTGAGATTATAGGTGTTGTCACCATGCCCACTTTAAATTATAATTATTTATATTCAAAAATTGATAGGAAAAGAAACATCTGTGTAATCAGAGAGCACAGGAATGTTTTTGCACAGAAACACAAATGTAGGTTTTGCTCAGGTTACTCAGATCCTTAAGTAATTGTCAAAATTGGAAAAACATTATAAAGTTGCAGTTATTAAAACAGTATGCTTTTGGAACAACTATATGTGAATCTATCACATCACAAAGTAAAAACTGTACCACCAGTGTAGGGATAGTACGTATATATAAATCTATGAAAACGTATTATGAATTGAGTATAAAAAAACTGAAATTAGTGGATTCTTTCACAACTTAGGAGGGGAAGATAGCTTTATTAGTCATACAAACTAATAAAAAAATTTGACTATATAAAATTTCTCCACAGTTAAAAATCCTTACAAACTATTAAAAATCACAGTGATCACGTATTGTTTAGACTCTGGGGAAATAGGCACTTTAATGATGCTGATGAAAATATAAAAGAAGTACAATTTGTAGAAATGAGTTTACCTTGCTTACCTATTTAAAATGACGCATGTTATCTCTTATGTTCTACCACTTAGAATAGAATAAATCTTAAATGTCCATAAAAAGGAAAAGGCTAAGTACTGTGAAGTTATAAAAACTGAAATGTAGAATCTCAAAGAGGAGGACCTTCCAAATACTTTAGGCAATATGATACTTTGTATATCTGCAAAGACTAAAAATAACATCCCACACCCAAATGTGTATTAAATAAATAAGAGGAAAGAGAAGTCACCCCATGATGAAAACAAGAACTAAAATTTAACCACTGTCTGATTTTTTACCTTGTGTAGTTCCATTTACTCACACAATACTCAATATGAACACCACATTGTATTCCATAAATGTCATTAGCAAAAATATTAATAAATTTTAAATTTAAATGTAAATGAACTACTTCTAAATGGCCTTATCTCACTATTTTGATGTTTCTTCCTTTATTTTCCAATTCTTTTCATTTTCTTTTGTTTTGGTCTTGAGACAGGGTCTTGCTATGCAGTTCAGGCTGGCCTTGAGCTCTCTTTGTAGCGCAGGCTGGTCTTGAACTCACAATGATCCTCCCGAGTGCCATGCCCAAGTATTTTCCAATGATTTTGAATATAAAACCGAGACCACTGTTTTCTGTTTGCAGCACATAGTGATTACATTCACAGAAGGGACCTGGTTGTCTGTACACAACACATCCTAATTCTTGTTACTATCCCTTCGCTCCCTCCACTGTGAGGTTCTTCACAGGTAAGAGCTGTAACTTTCTGCTGTCACCTAACCTTTCTCCAACAGCTGCACAAGACCTGTGACTTTCCAGTGTTATGCTGCAATAAACAACTCTTAGCACAACACTTTTTTCATTTTTGTTTCAGTAACAAAATAATTTGACCCAATGAAAATCTCAACTAATACACTACTAACTTGCAATGAAAGCTTGAAGTTTATTTTGTTTGCTTGTTTGTGACAAAGTTTCACAAAGCTGCTAAATTGCCCAGATTGGGCTCAGGCTTCCTCAGTCCCCCAGAAGCTGGGATTACAGATATGCACCCCCCAATTCAGCTTCAGAAAGCATAATACACTCATTTTTAGAGGAAGAGATAGTTTCAGGGAATTACACCACTGCCCAAATCTCATACATAAGGAGCAGAACTGCAACAAGATGCCCTTTCTTCAGGACCTGTGCTCTAATTACACCAGGCTTTTTTGCTTTCTGTGTGTGGCACTGGATTTAAAACCGAGGCTGAGTGCCCGCCAGCAAACACAGTGCCCAGCTGAGAACACCCCCAACCCTGGGCTTGCACTCTCTTATAAAGTTGATTATTTTCCTGCCTGTAAGAATTTTATAGACATAAAAAGGCATGTATGTTAAAATGTCATTCCACAATAATTCAGAAGAAAAAGGTTAATGTTTTTAATAACACATTTAAAAAATTAGTTCAGCTGTAACTATCTACCATAGCAAAACTTCAAATTACAGAATTACATATTAACGTCTCTCTTTTCTTTCTTTTGCAGTACTGGGGATTAAGGCCCTGGGACTGAGCTCATCCTTTGCCCTTTTAATTTTGTATTTATTTTGAGGCAGGGTCTAGCTAAATTGGCCAGGCTAGGCTTGAACTTGAACTTTCCATCCTCCTGCCTCAGTCTCCCAGAGTACTGGGATTCCAAGCCTATGGTATCACACTTAGACTTTTAAATGTCTTCATAACATACATGGATGATATAGTAAGTTTAAAAGCTGCTGGCCACTTACCTCATTATTTCCTCTCGATCTCCATGACTAGCATGTTCTGCCTGTATCTTTTGTCTTAATCGGTTTATTTCTTTATCTAGCATTGATGCAGACTTTTTTACTTCTATCCGTTCTGGGCAAATCTGTCTCGCTTGTGACATTTTCTCCTAGAAAACAGATTATTTAGTTTCTTTCTTTCTGTTACACTTATAAACAAAAAAATGTGAAGTTCTTTTACAACACAGTGCCTATTTTATATTCACAACCCTCTGTATTACAATCTTAAAAGAAGTGGGTTATGGAGTTTAAATCATTTTCCTTAAAAATAGATCAAAGCAAAGCGAAACCATCTCTGCTAGTTACATGACTGCTTTCAAATTTACTCTCTAGAAACAGGGCCACTGTTCAGTTGTCTCCCAGCTACTCAGAGGAGAGGTGCTGGTGACTAACGCTGGGCTAAGGAGCTATAATGCCGGGACAGAGAGTGGCACAGCCCCAACCACTTGCAGGCCTCGCCTCCGGAAGTCCTCACACTCCGATGGTCCTGAAGCCTGTGTGCTGATTCCTTCACACATTCTGTTATTCTACAGAAAACAAATCCAGGTAACTGTCTACAATTCTGCAAACATGACATTAAGGAAAACATAATTTAGTACTAAGAGCTGGGCCTGGTGGTGTACACCTATAATCCTCACACTCTGGGAGGCTGAGACAAGAGGATAGCAAGTTGGAGCCCAGGCTGGTAACTCAGTGAGACCCTACCTCTAAAAGATGAAAAACCACACAGCTGGGAATGAAGCTAAACGCCAAGGCCCTGGGGTTTAAGCCTCCATACTGATGAAAACCCAAACAAGACTATGGTTGTAAATAAAACAGCTTGAAATGAAAAAGTAGGGATAACCTCTAGTTCTTTTTCTTTCATGTCCAGTTCTCGCTTCTTTTTATTTAAAGTATCCAAGTGTTCTTTTTGCTTGTCTTCATAATGCCTCTTCCCTCGTTTCTGGTTATCCACTTCAGAATCAGCAAGGTTTAATTCATCCTGTTTGAATAAAGCCAAAAGCACCTATAAAGAAGATTTTTTTAAAAGAAACCTTCCAGCCCAGGTATAAAATTTAACAACTGAACAGAATACAGTTATGCTGCTTAAAAAGTCAAGTGTTCAGAGTTCATGTTCTATGTATCTGAACAGAAGGAGTTTCCTCAAATTAAATCATATATTTAAATTCTTACACAAATTCACAAAATAGTATGGTACTTTAATTTTGGGGGAATCCATTTAGCTTTAAAAAATTTAACACAACCCAAGTGTCAGATATAGCTATCTTATCTGGACAGTACTGAATCATACACAGTTTATGTTTTTCACTATACATACTACATATCTATGGTAAAGTTTAATTATAAATTAGAAATAGGAAGAAAGTAACAAGTAGAAATAAAGAATAATTTTAGACAAATACTGTGGTAAGTTACACGAATATGATCTTTCTCTTGAAAGAAGCAAAACAACTAGTATTTTTGGACAAGAGTATAGAAAGCGAGATGCAGAGTGAATGGAGACTAATGCATATATAATTCTAGAAACTGTAGTAACAGAAAGTGGAATGTTGGTTGCCTTAAAGATAAGGGGCATGGATAAGAACAGAAAGATTAGAAAGGAACATGAAAAAATTTAAAGGCATGAGGGACTGTGTTTCTTTTACTGATTGTGGGGATGGTTCCATAGGTTTATAAATGTCAAAACTCAACAAATTACACCCAACTCAGGACACTTCCTTGCCAGGGAAGTGCTGTGCCACTGAACTATATCCCTGGCCACCAAACTGAGTTTTTAGTCAGGTTGTTCATCTGTTTTCTGAGCCAGGCACTGGTCATTTATATTATGATTAGCATGTTTCCTTTTAAGAGTCACAGCCACAAAGAAACAAAGAAACACAAAACAAAACAGTATCAGGCAAAGAGAACATTTAGAGATATCCAGAAAAGGAAAATTACTATGTATATCAGAAACTGAGAGATTCTCCTAGTACATTCACTGTCCAACAAATTTAATTTATAACCAAAGGGTTAAATTTGTGAATGTAAATCAAACTAATTTGTTCAAAGTAAAAAAAAAAAATCCTTATGGCAAGATTTCAATGACAGACAGAATACTCCACATTCTAATCAGCTCTCCAACACAAACTGAATATATGTCCTGAGAGTAAACATAGTACTCTATTAACCTACATCTTCCTGGTCCTGTTGTTACTGACAGCTAGCATGACGCCACACAGAAAGAGAGAAAAGCCTCTTAGCTGATGACATGCTGGTTTACTAAAGGACTCACTTCTTACATTTCAGTGACCCATGGCCAAAGCAAAATGCTCAGATCAAGAATTGTTACTGCCTTATGCCCACAGTCTCTGCTCTTGAGCTTATTTATGGACTTCCAAATCTAGCAGAATCCTAAAAGTGCAAAACAAAAGCTGGGGATACAGCCAGTTGGTAGTGTGTTTGCTTACCATATATGAGACTCTGGTCAGAGCTCCAGTATAAAAAAATAAAAAGAACAAAATACAGCTTACTCTTGGTCTTGTTAATTTACATGCTAATTTCTTTTTCTTCACTGTTTTAGCACATTTTATCATTCTGCCTTCAAACAGTCCTGCTCAATTCTTTCCTTATATATTTGTAAACATTATCTTACCTTTATTCTAGTTTCACTATTTCTAATTACTGAGTCCTAAGTTCTACTTTTTATATTCTTGGGAAAAAAAATTTTTTGAGACAGGGTTTCACTATGTAGTTCAGGCTGGTGTTGAATTTGCTAATGTAGCTTAGCCTGGCCTTGAGCTCATGGGAAACTCCTGCCTAGCTTCCCCATGGTTGGGTTCATAGGTGTGTGCCACCACACTGGCCTTATTCTTGAAGTTTTAACATTTATTTCATTCTTTATTCCCTGAATAGTCAATGCTTAAGATATTCTTTTTTCTTGACCAATTTTGCATGTTTCAATCTGCTAATCAGAATGACTGATCTGAAAAAAATATGCAGTATAAGAACCACTGTTGAACTCCACTATCTTATATGGTGAAGCTTTGCATCATTTCCAATTTTTATTTTATTTTATCTTATTACTTGTTACTGTCTTTGGTTGTTTGATCAATCTTACATTACATCTGGTAGACTGAGCAACTTCACTGAAGATAACAGTATGTAATGTCAACCATTGTTAATTCCTATCATTTTGTTTTGAGGTCATGTATTGTTTTCTATTGTTTTGATTTTACCTTCAAATGTTATTGTGTTAGTTTTTTAATCCTTAAAAGAAAAAAAAACCCTAATTTATCTTATTTTTATTCCTGGAATTTTGTCTTTTAAATTATTTTCTTGTGTAATATTTTATCTTTTTCAACCATCTTTAATACTTTTCCTTCTTTTAATACTTAAATTTTGTATTTATCTAAATCAGTTAATTTATCAACTTACTTAAACATTTTTTTATTCTTTTCATCCTAAAAAGAAAAACAATCAAGCCCTCTTAGGCTAGGAGACCCAGCCACACCGAAGGCACGTGCAGAAAAAGTACCAGCACAGATAGGGCAGAGCCACTTCTATGCAACTCCTCCGCAGACTTGCTTTAATGCTCTCCTGACTGTCTGAATAATACTTCTGAAGTTTCCAACGAAGACAAGTGAAGTTTATATACCACAAGTTCTTTTAAACTTGTAAAATACCTAAACACATTTTGATTTAAAAGAATCAATTTCCCTGAAAATTAAGAGTGGTATCATCAACATACCTTTCTCCTTTGAAAATATACTATCTTGTGTCTTATAAATAAAATTTGAGGTCTTGAAAATAATTTGAGATATTCATAAAAATGACAGTGACAATAAGCTACATGATTAATTATTAAGCAAGATGGGAAATTTACATATTAAATAGTTAAATAATTTAATTCCAAAGAATCAACTGAATTCAGCCTAGAAATATGAGACATGCTGATTAGGCAGCAGGTGGGCAGCATTTTATTTCAGGTGGGTTTTAGAAACTAATCAATCCATGAGTTATTGCTAAAAGGTGGCACAACTGAACAGGCAAGCACATAACAGTATATACTGTAAGATGTGCCAGCTTTTGGTTCTGGTGGGAAAACAATCATAAACTAAGAGGCAATAAAGGACATACTCTTTTGGGGGAAAGAGAAATCTAGCAACTTAGTATCCTACATGCAAGAGCAAAGGTGTTTAGTACTATCTGATCTAATGAAAATTTGGTTCTTACCATTCTTCACATTCTATGATGTGGATGTATTTACATCTAGCCAGTAACTGTTTTAGCGCCATATCCATGAGTATAAGCTGGATATAAAACTATATGAAATACACAGAAAACAGATTAACAATGACACACATATACCTTAAGTGGATCTGCCAGTTCTGACAGTTGATTAATTTTCAATTTAATTGTATCATACTTGTTTTCTGCTTCTATTTTCAGACTTTTAAAATGCTCCAAAATTTTTTTTTGTTGCTCCATCTGCTTCTCAGTCATTTTCATTTTGATTTTATTGTCATGAGCTTCATCTTCCTGATAACATTTAAAGAGTTCACAGTTAATATACTTAAGTTATCAAAAAAAGAATTCTGAGAGGAGAAATGACAGACTATCATCAAATCAGACAAAAGACTAAAGTATTTTCATATTCACAATAGTCAATTAGAAAACAAGTTAAAAAAATAAGAAGGGATGACACTTGGCAGACAGGTTATATACAACACTGCTTAAGATGATAACCAAAAGGAGTAATTGATTCCATCTGCTCACCTTTTGTTATATACTTAGAGGTGTATATAAACATCCTGTGTAACATAATGTGTCAGACATGAAGTTATCAAAAATTAAGACATATTTTATGCCTTTGTGAAACTCAGTTTATCAACAAAAGGAATTAAACCAGAAAAGTGAAAAATGGATAAGTGGAAACAAGAATACCAGTAAAAGACCACAATTCTCACTAAAATAAAGCTTTATCAGCACAAAGAATTTTCCTGTTTTGTTCATTATTTATTCCTCAGTACTTAATATGCTGCCTGATGGGGTGGACCCTCAGGAAATATTCAGTCATTTTATCAAGATCCATATTTTGTATCACTATCTACTGCACCTTGGTAAAAGCTAAGCCTGAGGGTCATAAATGGGCAACCCTGACATCTCTGTACACTCACGGCTGATCCTGTTTTAACTCTGAAAGTGCTTATGTGAAAAACATCTTGTTTGGTAAGTCACAACTGAAAAGCAAAAGTTCTGATAGTTCTCTTTCAGGTACAAGATAAACTCTATTATAGATATGTTATATACATACAACATTAAGAAATCTGAAACTCTGCATCAGGTAGCTCCTACTGTATTTATGAATGGAGACAGCAACCTACGATTACTTAAATTATAATCTATTACTAAGTATGTTTACTAAATTATAAGTTTATGGTTATTAAACTTAAGATCACTAAAGTTACTAAGAGTAATTTTAATTAAAAGAATTTTTAAAAGCACTTTAATTGAAGAAAAGCACTTACCAAGGTTGCAATATCTATAGATTTGTGTTCTTCTATATTCTCAAGTTCCCGAATTTCAGAACTACTTTTTCTTATTTTCATCTGAAAAGAATTTAGAATATAAAAATAATACGAAATGTAAACATTAGAAAGGATGTACTAATATATAAAACTCTATGTCTTATGTCACAGATATAATCAATGAAAGGGATATATTAGCATTAAATGAATTAAATGGAGGCTAAAAATTCTGGCATCATCCCCTTTGCTACTAAGCCATCTCCATGAGAAAGGATGCAAGTTATCCATCTTGGCATTTAAAATGATGACACTGTGAGTCCAGAGAAAATACTTTTTAAAATACCCCAAGTCTTACGTCATTAGAATTCTCTAACCTAGTGGTTCTCAAAGAAAGAGCCAAGTAGACCCCTTGAAAGTCCCTAAGACCTCTTTAGGAAATCCATGTTGTCAAAACGGTCCATAAATCACTACAGTAGGGCTGAGGATATAGCTCAGTGGAATAAGCGCCTGCCTAGCAGGCGCAGGGTCCTGAGTTCGATCCCCAGTACTGCCCAAAAAAAAAAAAAAAAAAATCACTACGGTATTTCTTGCATTTTTACTAGCGCTTTTGTCACCTGTGTAAAACTAGATGATGTGTAAAATCACAACAGACTGAATTTCATTAAACCAGCCATTAGAGATTACAAAAATTAAAAAGTACCCATCTTCTCACTGTATCTTTTGAGTTTTGAAAAATATGTTTATATATTATTCATAAATTAGTAAATACTCTTCCATTTTGTTTAAGATTTAATCTTAACCAAAGACCAAGAAGCAAAAATGTTTTATTTTTTAAAAATATAAATATTAGTAGATATAATACATATAAATGAAAGCTTGTCTAAGAACATAAAAACGGTTGAGGTCCATGTATCTGAGAACTACTGCATGAAGTGAATGACAATATTTTAAAATTAATTTCAAAGTAAGTTGAGAAAAAGAGACTAATTTTTTGGTTTTTACCTTTAACTCTTTATAATGTAGCTGGCATCTTTTAAGAAGTTCTTCATTTTGTTTAATATCCTTTTCACGAGCAGACAGATGTTGCTGAAGGTGTACTATTTGGGCTTTCTTATTTTCAACTTCATTCTCCAAGTGCCTTAATGAAGAAAAGTGGATCAAAAAATACTTCATTTCTCAACATTATCAATATCTGCAATACTTCAAACTCTTAATCTGTTATACCAGTTTATTATCCTACCAAGTTATTAATAACATGAAACTCTATTACAGAAATATCAAAAAATGTTTCCAAAGATGGAATCAAGTTTATTCTCCTAACAAGTATTTATAATATGATCTCTCTGTGCCAGACATCTTACATGATTGTTGAATAGAAGTAGAATTAAGATACAACTTCTGAAAAGGAAGAAAATCAGGCAATAAACTGAACAGGACATAATGCTATATGTCCACAGAACTATGGGAACACAAAAGTGAGGCTGGGAGAAGAGGCAACTGAACTGCATTCTCTAAGATTAACATCCTCTGGGCCTACTAGAAGAGAAGACAAACAAAATACAGAGGTGGTAATGATAAAGACAAATGTAACTAGTAACTCAACATCTTGTTGGAGAAAAAAAATGCCAAGAATGTATGTATGGAGAGAACAGAAAGAGCAGGCCAAGAAGAAGACCTGGAGAACACAGGAGACGAGACGCCACAGCCGTGAAGGGCCTCTGAGCAGCAGTCACCTGTCTCTGGGAATAATCTTCCTGGCCTTACTGATCAGGCTCCTGGTTCTTCTGAACCTGTGTGCTTGGAACTACTTATGTAGTGAGCAACTTTTTCCTGTGATCAAAATGCATCATGTATTAGCTGGGTGTGGTAGCACATGCCCATAATACCAGTGTTTGGGAGGCCAAGGCAGAAAGATAGCTTCAAGTTTAAGGCCAGCCTGGATTGCATAGGGTGTTCAAGGCCAGCATAAACTATATACTGAGGGCCTCTCTCAAAAACAAAACAAGCCGGGCATGGTGGTGCATGCCTATAATCCCGGCTGAGGCTGAGGCAGGATCATTGCAAGTTCAAGGCCAGCCTGGGCTACAAAGTGAGCTCAAGGCCAGCCTAAATTGCATAGCGAAATCCTGTCACAAAAGACCAAAAACAAACAAACAAACAACAAAAAATACATCATATGCATGGAACCCTGCCTCAAACCCCCAATGTGAAACTACAGTAGAGGTGGGGCGAGGGGTTAGTGAGGGGTGAAAATGATTAAAGTGTGTTATATGCATGTATGAATGTGCCAGAATTGGACTGATCAATCTTTATAACCAATATGCACTAATAAAAAAAGCTGGGGGAAAAAAATACATCATATTATATAACATTTCTAGAATCTGAAACCATTTTCCAGCCCACAGTTCAAAGTTAGCAGCATTTTGCTCCTGCTTATTGGTATATAAAACATACACTGGTCTATAAAACAATGGTGCTAAAAAACAATAGCGCTAACTTGCTGGAATTTTCAAATTAAAAAAAAGCTCAATAAATGTTAGTTGGATAGATAACAACTGAATGATAAAAACGGAAAGACAGTTGTACCATGTCTGAGAAAAACTGGACCAGAAGCAAAATTTAATTATGGCTCCATACTTAATATGAAATATTTATCATATATAAGTCTAAACCTTCATTAACAGTACTGTCACTAAAAACAAGATTTACTAAGTAAACAAACATGGAAACTTAACAGCCTAAATCAAAAACAAAAACCAACAAAATGATCAGAGATAAGTTATTACATAATTTTCTGAACATTTGGAATACAATCAAGCAACCAAAATAACTCATCCATAAAACTGCTAATTTTACATCATTTTGTTAGCTAGGATGATTTGCCATGCATTAAAGGAGAAAGAACATTCGCCACCTAATGGGAGACAAAGTCTGAGCTAAGTGTGTGGCTGCCTGTGGGAGCCAAGCACTTTCAGAGCACTGCTCCTCTCGCCCTGCACTCTTCTCCATCCTTCTGGTCTCCACAGCACTGACAGAGTCCATCTCTTCCTCCTCAACCTCAGCTCCAGGAAAAGAATTTTTGCACTGTTTCCAGCTGTGCTACGAGCTTACATCAGTGCTCCGCATATCAGGCAAACACTATAAATACTATGGTTTAAGAGAATCAATGTAAGTATAAAATTTGAAAAGCACACTTTACAAAAGTATGTAAAATGTTAGATTTTTGACAATTTAAAAATGTGCAAGTATTTTATGAACTGCAGTAGTATTCTAAGAGCTTGCTTACATACCATGTGGACTTTCATAACCACAAACTGCATTGGGATAAACAAAATCAAGTGCCACAATATGCAAGTTGCTCATCATTTAAGTTTTTTTCTGTTGCTAACTAAGCAGTTTAACTCATCTTTTCCATATCTGTTATACTTATTTTATCCTGCACTCATAAATCACATGAAAATGATCAATATTACTGGAAGTTAAGAAACTTACTTTAATAAAATTCTCATTTCCTGTACACATTTACACAAGTCATATGTTAGAATGTTTTTTTTGCTCTGTTTTCTTAGATATTTCTTGTACTGAAGTTCTGTTTTGGTTAAGACCTTTTTAAGTCATTAAATCAGGTCCACTCATCAATTCATATTTGGTTGAGAAACTCTGTTTTTTACAATGCCAGACATCCCTTTTGCATACTTTTAAATATTATTAAGTATCTTACTAGTGTTTTGTTTGATTTCTCAATGTCTCCTTAACTAGCAGCTCTGTTTTCCTAGGCATATGTTTTAGTCATGTTGACTGATCTTTCTGAATAGCGCAACCCAAGTATCTGTCAAAAACAAAATAAGAAGCCTGAGCTACAAATTAGCAGCACCCCAGACCCTCAGTGAGAAAAACAACTCAGCTCGGCAGTGAGCACAATGATGCAGCTCATTCACATTCTCAACTGGCTCCTTTTCCTTGTAGACAGGTAATAATGGGCAGATCAGCTGGTCAAAGAAACACATTTTCTATTCTCAGACCTGAATGCTATTGGTAAAGTGATGGTGGAAAGTACCTGTCAACCTGTAAGTCCACATTCAATTAAATGACCTTTTAGGACCAATCACTGAGATAATTATTTACAGTCTTCACTGAAGTAACAACTGAGTAATATGAAAGAGACGGAACTCCAAAGCAAGCAATACGAGTAACACAGAAAGGTTAGACAAGACTCCAACCTTATTTCAGAATCCACATCTCTGCTCAGGAATTTAGGTCTTTTATTTTCTGATGAATAGTAACGTCCTGCAAAAACCTGATCACCATCAGCAGTAAAAGCTTCTCTACAATTTTTGGGCGGCTTCTGGGACTGCATTACTGCACGAGCTACAGAATTACTCTAGAAGAAGAGAGGCGAAAATACATTTTTAAAACAATGCCAAAGCATTTCCGATGGGCACAATTTTGAAATATCAACTGTCATTATTTAAGATAATTTGAAGTATTCACTTTTAAAAGGAAAAAAATAAAAACAATGATACAGCATTTCAAAACAGTAAGTTAACAATGGTTATTATATTGTGTACTGTTATCTTTAAAACAGTTCCTTAGATTACAAGAGATAGGCGTGAAAGAGTAATCAAACACAACTACAAACTGTTCTTTTAAATGAATAGAAATCAGCAGCATATTTTTCTTAGCTATCGTGTGTGTGTGTGTGTGTGTGTGTGTGTGTATATATATATATATATATCTATGTATATTTTCCCCCTTTTTTCTTTTCTTCTTTTGTTGTTCTTTCCAGTTGTTCTTTCCTTTTGAGCTGTTTAGTTTCCCCAAACGTGTATATTCTACATTTTGGGTCTTATTCTTTGAGGGTCTTATACTAGGGAGACAATACAATGTTACACATGCAAGTCTGATTTATTTCACTTATGAGTAGTCTCAAGTTGCATCCATTTACCTATAAAAGCCCTGAGTTTATCCTCTTTATAGCTGAGTAGTACTCCATTGTATAAAAATACATCTTTTTTTATCCATTCCTCGGTTGATGGGCATTTGGGTTGTCTCCAAGATTCAGCTATTACAAATTGTGCTGCTATAAACATGGGTGCACGTATATCACTTTGGTGTGATGTTTTTAATTCTTCCATGAAGATACCCAGAAGGGGAATAGCTAGGTGGAACAGGACCTCTAATCCTAGTCTTTTGAGGACTCTCCACACTGATTTCTACAGTGACTGTACCAGTCTGCACGCCCATCAACAGTAGAGAAGGTTTCCTTTTCCCCTACAGCCCCTCCAGCATCTGTTACTGGTTGATTTCTTGATGACAGCCATTTTTTCTGGGGTGAAATGAAATTTCAGTGCTATTTTTATTTGCACTTCTTGAATGACCAATGAGGTTGACCATTTTTTCACATATTTATTTGTCATTTGTATTTCTTCATCTCTGAGAAGTGCAAATTCATCTCAGATGCCCCTTTGGATTGAGTCTTTGAATTTCGGGGGCCTGATATTTTTTAGTTCTTTGTACATTTTTGATAGAAGGCATTTGTCTGAGGCATTTTAAGTATTCTTATTTAAATATTCAAATAAGATCATTCCATTAACTTAAATGTAAGAATTTTTTAAAGTTCCAAGATTCAAATAAGTAAAACTATTCTTTAAACAACTTAGAACACAATGCTTCTTGACAAACTGGTATGTCTTACTTTTAAATTTTAATATTACTGCCCTCTAAAATTCAAAATGTATTTTAATAAATTTTTCATATATCTTTACTTTTGACAAGTTCATACAGATATTATTTTTTCTAAATGACTTTTATACCATGGAAAAGATATGAGTGACTAGCAAATCCCAATAAAGATTAGTATGTCAAATTACGCAAAGAAAGCCAGTGAATAAGAACTGGAGAAAGTAAAAAGTGGATTAGGGTTAGACACAGCCTACTCACCACCTTCTTACCATTACAATATTATTTACCTTCAAGCATTCTTCTATAACATAAGTGCCACACTCACAAATAATTACAATATGACCTACCATAAACACACATTGTGTTACAAAGACCTTTACTTTTCAGTTTCTGCTAATGAAAAAAAGACTTTATTATGCTGTCTTCATTCTATACTTCTGTTTCAGATCTCCTTGTACACTGCTCAGCAAATTTATGCCAAATGATGTAACAGAATATGGCAATCTCATCTAAAAAGTATATAAAAGCACATACAGAGATCAAGAGTAAAGATTTGTTTTACAGAGCACAAAGTTATTGGAAAAAGAATTCATAAAGTATATCATTTAAAAGGTATAACTGTTACGGCTCATGTCTAGCTGTCCCCCTCAAAACTCCTGTAGTCATAGGTGGGGCTTTCCAGAGATAGCTGGATCTAGAGTGTGACAATGGGAACAAGGGTGTGTGATTATTAAATTAGTCCACTGATTGGTTTGGCTCAGTATGTGGACAATGGGAAGGCCTACCCCGGTTGGGAGTGCTACCCACCATAAGGACGTGGATAGAATACAAGGGACAGGAAGAGGGCTTGCTGCCTGCTACTTCACTGCTGGCTGCCTTCTGCCTGCCCTGCTTTGGTGTGAACTGTTTCTCTTCTGTGATGCCCTTCTGCCATGCCCTCCTGCCTTGGAGCCAGCCAACTACGGACCCAAAACTTCTATAAACTGTGAGCCAAATAAACTTTGCCTCCTTTAACTTTAGTGACAGGTATTCTGACTTAGGGATGAGAAAACGCAGAAAATATGTAAATCAATAAGGACAAATAAAAAACGGATTTGGCAGCCAATCAAGAATGAATCTTGGGGGATATAGCTGAGCAGCACAGCACCTATCTGGCAAGTGTAAAGTCATGAGCTTGATTCCTGGTCCTAAAAAAAAAAGAAAAGAAAAATGCCAGGTTGGCACACGCCTCTAATCTCAGCACTTGGGATGCTGAGGCAGGAGGATTGTTGCAAGTTTGAGACCAGCCTGAGCTACAAAGTGAGCTCAAGTCCAGTCTGAACTACACAACGAGACCCTGTCTCAAAAAATGCAAAAGAAAAACAGGAATCAAAATTTTTCACAGCAATATGTACCAAAAGAATGATATCTATTTGGAAAATTATTTTACAAAGAGTAGCCCAAAGTTGTAAAGATCTATTATTATCTTACAGTTCTATATTATCTTACAGATTTTTCTATGAAGTAAAAGTACAATGGTTTTATCAATAACTTCATGCTAAAAAAGAACAAGAATAAAACCATCGTGTTTTGAACATTTAAAAATAATCTATTTATAGCAAGCATGTAGTCTTACTTTGATTAGCAGCACAGTCTCTATGTTCCTTATGTCAATCAGGCTATTTGCAACAACGGCATTGTCTATTTCTAATGCTGTCAGAACTGTTGGAAACTCTGGATGATAAACAGCTCTAGGAGACAAAAAAAAAAAGAAAAGGCTTAGTTTATCAAACTTTACCGGTACAGATATGTAATGTATAGACACCAAAGTTGTATGTATTTTAGTAAGGAGGTTATAAGACAATATAGGGTATCTGATAGCATTTAAAATATGTAACAAACTTATTTACAGTTTAAAGTTATAACTACCTTAAATCTCATACTGCAGTCATTAACGTAAAAGTCAAATAAGACACATTTTAAATAGCTGAACAAGAAAAAACAAAGCAAAATTTACTACCAACAGGGAAAGAAAGAAAAGATATTCTTATGAATTGAAATTTGGGCTCCTTAAGGAGTGATTCAATCTTTCCATTAAAAAGTTAAAAATGCACTTTTGAAAGCACTGCGTAAGGATATGTTAAAAACAGTAGGTACAGGAGCAACAAATGCCCAAGGTGGAACAGAGGTACCATTCTTGTGCTTTCTTAGTCTTAGATGTCTAATACAAGGAAAATATTTGTGTATATTGTGTATGTACTGCACTTACTCATATATTAATTCAACAAGTATTTATTTACCAACCTACTATGTACTGGGTGCTATTCCAAAGGACAGAGAATGCCCTAAAGAAAACAGACTGTGTCATTTTCCTTGTGTAACTTAGAATTTTATTAAAGGAAAAAGACGGCAAATGTAGGATATATTGTCTTTCACATAAAGAAAGTGAAAGCTTCATTCATGTGACACCGGCAGACACTAAGGTAGGGGAAGAACAACTGCAAAGACCCTGCAAAGGTCATGAGAGAAAGCAGCCAGCCAGGGTACTGGGGTAGACTGAGCAGTAAGGGGACCCATCGTAGAGACAGTACAGACAGACAATGGGAAGATAGCTCATGGGGCCCCAGAGGTCACTGGCAGGCCCACAATAAAGGCAACTGAAGAAGTTTGGGGTGCTTTCTACAGAGCAGTGACAGGCTCAACCTGGATGTTGCCTGCTATACAGAGCGAAATTTTGGGGAATTAGAAGCAGGAAAACCAGCCTATCAATTACAATACTCAAGTGAAGTATGAAGAAGGCTGGAAGCCACAGATGTCAGATCCTGGAGATATTTTTAAAGTACAGCCAACAAGGATGTGGAGTTAAGTAGATTGATATGTTTAGCTTGATTAAATGAAAAAGATGGAGAGGATTATAGGGGTGAGTTTTAAGGTAGAGATTAGTTTCGTTTTTAGATTTGTTAAGTGTGGAATGTCTATGTAAATGGTAAATAGATATTGAGTACACTGTATTAAACATAGTTCAAAAGAAGTAGCTGAGTGGTAATGTACCTTGATAATCAGGAATGTGAGATCAGTATTTAAAGCCATGAAACTGGAGCACTCAAATAGGGAGGAAGTAAACTTTAGGCAGAGGTCAGGAGCACTGGTACAGTCGAGGTAAAGAGGAATAGGGAAGGTACTAAAAAAGACCACCTGGGGAATAGGTACATCAGAGGAATGTGGTCCGTAGAACCAAGTGAAAACATATTTGAGGGTCAGGGATATAGCTCAACGGCACAAGCGCCAGCCTGGCAAAGGCAAGGTGATGAATTTGATTCCTGGTACCAAAATTTAAAAAAAACATATTTCAGAAAGAATAAAATCAGCAGAGTCAAATATTTAGATAAGCCAAATCAACAAATAGTAAGGGCTGTATGTACACACAGGATAGCTAACAGTTGTACTACTGTCTTCTGCTTTACTGAAGGGAACAGTTAATGATATCTTGTTTGATCATTACTGCATGTCTCTGTTTTCCTGAGAAACCTCCTTAAAAATACCAATACATAATATAACAACCATTATTAATTTCCTACCACTTCATCTATAACTCTGTATTGTTTGTATTGTTCATATGCTATTTTGAAAATGGATGTCTGTTTGTTAATGTTTTCTCCTTTTATCTTTAAAATAAAAAAAAACATAGTAAGGGCTTTTTTTTTTTTTTTTTGGTATTGCGAATTGAACTCAGGACCTTGTACTTTTCCATGCAGGTGCTTATGCCACTGAGCTATATCCCTGGCCCAAGGGCTGACTATTAAACAAAGAAATTTGAGGACTGCTGTTACCTTGACAAGAATGGTTTTAATATGTGGTATAAAGTCACGATTTGAGTAGGTTCAAGAGAAAAGGAAAGAGAAAAACCGAGAAACATAGACAACTCTTTGAAATAGTTTCTCATACAGGAAACAGAAATGAGACAGTAATAGCTAACTAAATGACCCTCTAGGATACAACTGTAATGCAAGTAAAAACAAGAGTAGAAAAGACCAGGGGATAGTGTCAGTGAAACAAAATAGTGAAAGAGCAGGTAAAGAGAACAGAAAGGTAGAGAAGGAGGTAGTGGATTCTGGTGACAGCTGAGCAGGTACATGCCATCACTACATGGAGATGCTACCATCAGCTTGCTCTCAAGCACAAGACAGTCACGTCTACTTGCTGTCTTTAGGGCGGACTTGGTACTAGGTTACACTACAGTTAATTTATCTTAATTAATTATAGGTTAAAAGATGCTATAAAGTCAGTCTAGAAAAAGTGTAAGACAGAATTTTAGCAATAACCATCAGTGGTGGGAGACAAGAAGAGTGTAATACGGAGTAGGTTTACCAAATCGAGTAGAAAAGCCTAAAGAAAACACAGGTGCAAAAGAAAACTACATGAAAAATCTGGAGAACCATACCTTAACTGGTAAGAGGAGTTCCAAGAAAGCATTATTTTATGTCCCTAAGGAAGCCTTTTAAAAATAATTTTAAAACATTTCTAAAAGCCTAATAGAAGTAAAATGGTACAAATGAATTTAAACATTAAAAAAAATGTTGAAAATGTATCACACTTTTGTTAAGGTAATTTGGGGGGGGGCAGGTACCAGGAATTGAATTCAGGACCTTGCATTTGCCAGGCAGGCACTGTGCCTCTGAGCTAAATCCTGGCCCAATTTATCACATTTTTTAAAGGCTCCAAATATAAGAATAAAGGACAGATAAAATAAGAAGTGACAAAGAACACAGCTGTAGGAAGCACTAAACAACAGGGGTAAGAAATGAAGAAAAACAAAATAGTCTGAGAAAGATGCCAAGGAGAACCAAGAAAAGTGTGTCATGAAAACAAAAGGAATCAAGGTTCTGAGGTGTAGTTATGCCCGAAGAGAAAGTGAACACATACAGAAGTATATGCACATCCCAGAGACATAGAGAAGTGGACCACGACGTGAATGCAAAGGAGCCCTTGTGTAGTTTGGCCTTGTCCTTTTAAAGTGGAAAGAAGTTGATGGAACCTGAAGCTCAGGAGACACTATTTTAAAGTGTCTCATGAATCAGACAAGATGGTATGCAATTCACAGAACAAACAATAGCTTTAGAACATGTCTTTACTGAGAAGGCAAGAGATTATATGCAGCCATGATAGGGTGGAGAACAGCAAGGTAAGTAGTTCTGCTGCCTCTACTTCTAAAAAGAGGAACTGGCCATTTTAACAGAAAAAGTAGTACATTTCCTAACCATCTCCCTGAGAGCTGGGCACATTCCTAGGCATCTCTGTTAAGGCTGTCTAGCGTAAGCATAAATGAAACAAAGTAGTCCTATCTGTTCACGTGAATGCAGTGGTCTCACTGTACTTGTTAACTGGTAGTGGGAGGTCCAATGGGTACCAAACAAAGCATTTTGGCTGCGATGGGGATAGCGTATCATGAGGCAATTGACATCCACAAGTTCTAACTTGTGCAGAGTACCAAACAGACCACATGTACTGAATAAACTGTGTGAAGATGTCCCGAATACCAAAAATGACAACTTTTTAAAGCACTTAGGTACTAGGCTCTGACTGTAGTACTTTACATAAAATAACATGTCCAACTTTTAAACTCAGCATTTTAACCACAATTTTTAGTGTGTATATACACACACACACACACACACACACACACCATCCATTTCAAAATACATAATGCAGCTAAAATTCAATGAACATGGAAGATTCTTGTCAGTATCACATCAACAGGCAAAATGCTTAAAATCTTAACTTTCACTACTCCAGCAACTGTGTGCTTCAGTGCATCTCTTGAAGCCAAAATATGAATTTTGCTATCATCTGAACCTGTTCCTCAAAATCTTTTAAGTTCCTCAGTCTTACATAACTTCCTATCCTCCCAGGACTCAGTCTTTTCAACTACTCTCAACAGCATCTTCAACTGCTCCCCTCCTCTTTCTGTCAAACCCACTCTCCTCTCTAAAAACTGCTACAGAACTAATGCAACAGAACACATTCTCCACTGCCATCTACGGGTAACGCTACCTGATTAGCAAACTATCCTGCAGCTCTGTACATTTCTGTATGCTAAATGGGCTCTGAGTCAGCTTCTTCTCTTGTTCTTGGCAGCTGGTCCACACCATTTATCAGGGTATCTCTCAAGCCCCCTACCCAAATCCTAAAGCCCTCACTGTCACCACATGAACTCACATATTTCCAAGATAATGGATGCTGTACCACACTAACTTAGTTCACCTCCACACCCCCTCACAGGAGATCACATGAGCTGCGCTGCTAGGTGATTGGAAATCAAGTAGGCTGGTGGTGTGGTTTAGATCCAGATGTTCCCCCAAGAGCCTCCTGTGCTGGAAGGTCATGGATTATAGGGCTTACAGCTGACTGCTGCTGAAGGCAGGGTCTGGGTGGAAGAGGTAGGTCATGAAAGTGAGATGTGGGATGGTATACCTCCTTTCACTCTGCTTCCTGGCCACCAGGAGTGAAGTGCCACCCCTCTGCCAGGACTTTCCACCACGGGGTCACTTTTACTATAGCAATTTGGTAGCACAACTAAAATTCCACTTTCACTAGTTTAGCAATCTGAGATCCAAGCTGGAAATAAACACAAATTCTCATGCAAAGAGATCAAACATTTTATCCTTAACTCCCAAATACTACTCTCCAGTCTAAAAACTAAAAAAAATCAATACTTCCAAAACAGGACTTAATTCACTTCTGATGAGTCTTTTTTTCCTTACACTTCTCCTAAATCAATTGATGGCACACCCCTTAGCTACTCTAGCCAGAAACCGAGAGAACATACTTGACTCTTCCATTACATTCAATTAAGAAGTTTCATTAAGTCCTAAATATCGTAACTGATTCCTCCTTATCAACACTGCAAATGATGCTTTTTGTAAAATAATTTACAATGTCACACCTTCATGTATTTTTCACAAAGAATTTTACTTGCCCAGAAGCAAGTTAACCTGTTCTGTCACTTACAAGACTGACCATTTCTCACCAACTATCTACCACAACAGGTGATCTAAAAATATGGTACATGTTTGAAAGACACACTGGCAAGAACAGGATGTGTTCAAAGCAAAGGGAAATTGGGGGAGTATGATTAATGGCAAGGTGTAATCTACTATAATAATTTTTAAAAATTTAAACATTTACCTTATTTTTTGTTCTCCTCATTGGCCAAATGTTTACAGCAATTTCTGGCAAACAAAAACATTACTATGTATCCTCATCCACTGTATTCACTAGGTCTGAGCCTTTGTAACTTCAGCCTTTTCCCAATGTCAAAATGTCTAAGAAAGGGAAGTGAGTGAACTGATTCAGGATATCTATGCCTCCTAGGATGAGAGTGTGGCTACAAGCACTCATGAAAGAGGACTCCAAAAATGCTTCAGAGAGTAACAAGAACAATGGGATAAGTATGCTCAAAATTGGGAGTATTTTTGAGAGACATTAATAACTGTCTTTTGCTGTAATACATTTTTAAAATTTAAACACCCTTATTTCTCATCCATAGTTCGTGAGGTAGCAACTTCCTCATCTGAACCACACCTGCATTTTACATAATTTATCAATGTCACAAGGAAGTTTTAAAAAGACAGTGTTTCCACACAAATTTATTCAAATACAAAGGGCACAGCATTTGACTTTTTTTTCCTTAAAAAAGCAAAAGTAGGATTCACAGGCAAAAGTATAACCAGGAGAAAGTTTACAATGTGTTCAGAGAATAGACACAAACTTTTATTTCTTATTTTTTGAGAGAGTCTGGCTATGTTTGCACAGGCTTGTCTTGAACTCAAAATCCCTCTGCTTCATGAGTAGCTGGGACAACAGGCATGCAACAATCCACTTCAAAAGTAGTGTTCTGCCAGTAGTTACCCAAGAAATGAGTTTGGGGATTGTGCCCTTGGGAAAGTTTCTTAGGGTTATCTAACAAAACAAAACTCTCTATTAATTCTGTGAAAATATTCTGAGAGTTTAATTCAGTAATGAGTGCCAGTGTTCTTCCTTATGACCTCTGCACTCATTTGGCTAGGTCTGTACCATTTCCCATTATCAGTGTAATTTCAATGATATACTGTGTCTGGTTCTTTGTACAGTCTTCCCATAATAGACCTCATGGAAAAACCTCAAGTTTTTAAATAAGAACCTCTTTCTGCATTTCTCCCATGCCTAGAACTAAGGCTCAGACTGAAAACAGAGACTGAATGAAATTTTACAGTATTGAAGACACACTTAACATAAAGTGTTTTAACTCTTTCTAACCTTGCACATGATAAAGCAAAAACAGAAATAGCATTTTAATTTGATTACCTGTGTCTTACATCATACATCTCATTCTGGAATTCTGAAACTATTATCTGTGGCCGCGAGGACCCAGGTGAATAGAATCTTTTCATCAATGCCTGAAGTACCCTTTCATCAGCATGATTATGGCAGCAATAGGCTTGCAGAAGTCCTTTCAAGCAAGATTCAATAGCCAAGGCAAGTTCAGGGTCCCGAAGGTGAATGCAAGCTCCTGAAAGTGACAGAAAGTTATAAAGAAGGGCTGGTATTTATTTGTAAACATTAATATATTCTTTTTTTATAACAGTTTATAAGCAACAATATTAAAATATTTTCAATATTTTACATGATATTACAGATCTTATTTTCAGAGTTGGAAATCCCTACATATCCACTATATACAAAGGAAAACTGTCACAAAAATTTGTGAAAAAACTGTTCCACTCTAATATACATCACAGTAGCTTTGCCATGTAAGTTTGTATCATTCAAGCTGCTCACTGAAGCTTTGAAATCAAGTAAAAAAATTCACGGACTATTATTATCTAGATAACCGATTAATATTAGGATTTTATATTTAAGAATGAAGAAAAAAATTCATTCACTAAAATGAATTCCAGTAGATAGGTACCTATCATTTAACTCACTCCCACTAGCTTGAACACAGTGGTACATGTAAAACTGTCCCATCAGGTGGTACAAATCATGACAGTATATCATATGTGTACCACCGGTGGTTCAGAGCCACCCGGCAGTGACACATACAAATTATAGCTCTGTTTGTGAATGTATTCAGTGAAGAAACATTACTGTCATCATTAAAAGTAATTTAGTAATTAAAAGTATTTATAGCATCATTATCACCTAATGATGTACAGAATTAGAGACAACTCCCCAGAAGAACCTGATTAAAAACTTAAAAAAAAGTCTCATGTGTATGAACATAATTCAGTAACCACAGCTTTTACAATTGAAAGATTGGAAATCATTCTAAGAGTTAAAAGTCATCTTATAAAGGCTACATAAAATTCAGATGAGTATTCCTTTCACTGTATCATAATACCAATTTGATTGATTAATCAATAATATTCAAATGAGTTTATTCACTTCACTCAGGAGAAAAATAAGAACCAGATGAGTTGATGCTATATAATTCCTTTTCCTTAGGGTGTTTTGTGCTTTGTAAGTTCAAAAGGAAAACTGTAAAGTTTAAAGTGACTTTATCATTATTTTTTAAAATATGTACAGTTAAAGACCACATATATTACTGTAACTAAGTAGACCCTTTCCCAAAAATAAAATTTATTCTTAATGTTTACTATACCCTCAATAAACCATGACAAATACCTAAAGGGCCTATAGGCTTATGGGTAAAATATCCCCGTCGGTAAGCATCATCTATTGCTTCCAGAAGAGCTGGAACATAAGGACCAAATCGTTTTAGTCGATCATTTTTACTATCTTTTAATTCTTTCAGTTGCTTCTGATTATAGTTCAGTGCATGCTTCATATCTAATTCTTCTCTCCTAAAAAAACAGAAGTAGAAAAACAGAAGAGGCCATAGTCATGTAGAAATATTGTTTAGCATATCCGTAATACCTGCGTAACAATGAATGAACCACCTACCCTAAAAACTAAAAACAGGATTTTTATGTGAAAATAATTACACTAGCAAATAAAAGTTAAGTCAGTAGTCCTCAAACCTCAGTATGAAAATGGTAATGACCAGTGAACCCCAGAAACTGTCCAAATACACAAGCGTAAGACAAGTACTTAAAGCACTTATTTGTAGAAGAAACAACTTATGCTTTCTTTTAATATACAGAGCAAACTACATGGAAGTTCAAGTGTAACGGAGAGAACCGAGGGGCTACTGCCGCTTACCTAATCCTCTCGTGCTCGGCTCTGCCCTTTTCTATAGCCTGCTGAAACTGCTCCATCTCCTGATTGACCGCATTTTCCTCGTCTTGAAAGGCCTTTAATCTCTCTTTTAACCAACATATTTTTTTTTGCCTTTCCAACCGTTCTGTTTCCAAAAACTGATCAGCACTAATAGTAAATATAAAATTTTAAAACGTTAAATTAAAAAGTCTAACATTTAAAAAGCATAAACCAATCTATTCCACTTATACCTAGATTCCTTCACAACAAAATGAAGTAATGAAAATTGCAAAGTAATTACCCTACCTTTTTTTAAGTTCCTCAATTCTTTTACAAAGCTGCTCGTCATCTTTCTTTAATGCTTTGTATTCATTTAGGGAATGGTTATATAAAACCTAACAAAAAAATTAGACGTAACTTCAGTAAAATGAAAAATGAATTATCCTTTCAAGCCCACTTTTGCAAATCTTCAAATTGGAGAATGAGCAAGACCACTTGGAATAAGCACATTTTTTTAAGCTGGGGAAAATACCAGAGTTCAACCCAGGTCTGAAGTCACTACTTGGAATCACAGATGAGCACTCTTTGTAAAAATTGACTCTGCAGTTTTTAATACTCCAGGTTGGACATTTCTCTCACCTCAGCTTCATTATAGTCCCTTTTCTTAGCAGTGACATCTGCTCTTAATGCCATACATTCTGGTGCTCGTGCATTTGTCTCTTCACTGATCTTTTCTAGTTTATCCTGAATATCCTTGTATTTTTTTTCTGCTTCATTGAGTTTGGCCTTTAAGAGAAAAACATTATTTGAATATATTTTTTCTCCAATAAAGTGAAGCAAAATTTAAATTATAGTCCATATGCAAACATAAATTTAATTTCACATAAGATATTAAGCAAGCATAGCTATAAATGACACCAAAATATAATTTCACTTTAATCTATGATTATCCAACGAATACGGTACTCCTCTAGGGATGCAAAGATACAACCGCATTCAAATAAGACAATTAAAGGGAGACAGACACAGTTTAGTAGAGCAACCGACAAGATGGTGGTAAAGTTTGTACACAGTGCAGCTCAGGCTGTAGAAGCCAAACGGAGGATATCCCAGTGGGAGATGGATGACGGGGTAGAAGACCTTGCCTCCCAGAGTGAACAGTTTCAAAACAGCTTAAAACAATCATCTAGACTACAAAAGGACAAAATATATCCAAATTTGCAAGTTGGGTCATTCTGGAAACACTTAGAAGGCAAGGAGCAAGAAAAACATCACAGGAAAAGGTTTCAGTAAGTTAACACAGTACTGTATTACAAAAATCTTAAGGGATCAAAGCAAGACACTCACAAATAGACAGGGATGAGAAAAGACAAATATAACAACTATTTAGATCAGAGGTTAGCAAATGCCTTCTACAAAGAGCCGGATAGTGCAAACTTCAAGTGCTGTGAGCCATATAGTCTTTGTCCCAACTACTGAACCCTGAGATTGCTGGCTTGGAAGTACCCAAGTTCAACATGCTGAAAAATCATTAAATTAGGTTAACAAAAGTTTAAAGTCAGCTTTAAACACTATTTCTTCAGAAAACCTCTTAAATAGTCATTCTACAAGCAGTAAGAAAACATAGTTTGTGATAGGCTTCTCATAGGAAATTGTAAGCAGAATATTATTCTAAGTACAAAGTAAGCCAGACTTCATCTTCCAGGAACCTGTCATTTATGACTGAGTGGTCAAATGGTTAAGTGGGGCAAAGACCCACAGAACTAAACATCACCATATGAAAAGAGATAAGCATCTGTCAGTTGGACTGGTTCAATTTTCAGACTGGGACATGTCAAGAGGGAAAGTACTTAGGGCCTTCCACTATAACAAACTAAGAGGAAAAATACTGGAGAAGTTTTCAGAATACTTTCACAGAAATAGGCAAGAAGAAGGAAGCATTGAACTTCTATTACCTAAAGAGGGGGTAAGAAATTTAGGCCAAAATCACTACACAAATGTGCTCTCTACCATTTCTATTATTTTTACATATTCACTTTTTTACCTCTGATGAATTACTACCCTAACCTTTAAAAAGAAAAAATGTATCTGCTTATCTGGAAAGAAGATGGGAAGAAGCAAGCAGGGGAGGATTATATCCTATAAAAAAAATCAGGTTTTGGGGCCAGAAGTTCCTAAGCAAAGCAGAGCACAATATTAGGAGCTAAGCAACCTACACTGACACACAGTCGAGGGGGAGGGCATCTACAAAAAAAGGCAGTCTACTTCCATGGTGTGACAGCCTGTGTGGCTCCACTATTGGGGCTGTACAACCTTGTGAATGGTCTTAAACACATTGAATGGTATACTTTAAACGGGATATGAATTATATTGCCGTGAAGGTGTTCTAGAAAAGGCAAGCATGAAGAGCCGGCCTACTGAGTGGAAGCAATGTTCATGTGAAAACCCAAGAACAACTGCTGTGACTACTTATCATTCAACCTTAGAGCCATGTGGAAGACTTATGTGACTTTCTTGGATTTTACAGTACTTAAAATCTGAGGTTAAAATTAACCTCAACAAAATTTAACAAGCTACCTAACTTGTTCTACCTATATGAAATTCTCTCAAGAGATTGTATGTTTTTTTTTTCTTTTTGGTACTGGGAATCAAACTCTTTAACTACAGGCTTGCCAGGCAAGCACTTATGCCACTGAGCTATTTCCCCAGCCCTAGAGATTCTAGGTTGTAGGACATAAAACTTAGCTCCCGTCAACTTCCACTAGAATCTCTGAGCCCTATGCTCTTCTATCATCCCACTACCTGTACCTCTCAGGGGTTCTGTGTATTACCTCCTTAACATTCCAGTATCTCTAGCTAGTTACAAAGTCTAAGAAATCTGAAGCCCTTATCTCAGTCAAATGTAGTACCTTTTCAAAAGACAGCTGCCACAACAGTCCTTGGAAAAAGCATGGATCTGCTTCAACTGAGTAATAATTCAAATACAGACACAATTTCAAGTTAAACTGCCAGTTATAAAATCTAGTATCAGCAATTTCATAAAATTTCATCCACTCTATCTGTATAAAAATAAACTACCTGTTGCTCCTCCATTTTCCTGTCAAGTCTAGCAGCACGGTCTTCTCCAATTTGGATATTATCTCTGATAGCATTCAACTGTTTTTCAATTTCACTGACCTACAAAGAAATTATACAGCAAATCACTAAGACTAATAATCACCAAATACATTCTTTTTATTACAAATGTATGGGAACAAATAATCAGAAGAACATTACCACTGCCCAGGCCATTTCATGTTTCAAATACTCTAAATTAGTCTTCATTGTACTTAAACCAGCGATACTTTGAAAACGCTCCTCTTTCTCTAAACACTGGCGCTTTAGTTCAGTAAGTCGCTGAAAAGAAAAGATGTATTTATTAACACTGAGGGGAAAAAAAACACTCTGCAAATGGATTTCTTTTGAAAGCAGTGGCTGTAAAAGTACTCCATAGAGGTTTATAAGAATTCCATTCAAGTGAAAATATTTGGTTCTTTGGTATATTTTTGCTAGTTGCAATAGTTTCGTTAATTTCGATATTACAAACATGGCTATTCTTCACATGAAGAAGAAAAAAGGAATTACAGGTTCAAACTAACATAAATACAGACAAGTCCCAAAACTCACCTTCCCTTTTTCTCTTTCTGTTTATGAAAGGCTGGATTGCCTTTCTAGATAAAGTATAATAAGCATCCATTCCAAAGATAATGAAAGGATCAAAAAGAATTTACTCTAAGTCAAATGATATAAATTTTCATATTTAAGCTCATTCAGTAACTTATAAAGACAATCAAATATTGAGAATTACGTGACTAGAGCAGCATATCCAGTGGCTTTAAAACTTCTGTACATCTGGATAGTCCCTCCCTCTATGTTTTTCTCATTTAATCACAGTCTTAACATTTTGTTTTCCTACCCAATTTGCTTTCCCTTTCTTTAGGAGTATTTAAAGCCACTACCACTTTCTTCGAAGTGCATACTACTAATAGACTGATGACCTACACACATTTATCAAAGCCAGATTTCACTTCTGTAGTCTTAATTCAGATATCTACTTCCACTTTACAATTCCAGTGAGACATTGTATAAGCACCTCAAAATTTATGTGCTCAAAATGGAATTCATCTTTAAAAAAAACAGAAAAGAAAAAGAAAATCTGACTCTCCTTTTCATGCTTCTTGTCTCAATAAATTTCCTCCGTTCTTGAGCTGGCTAACCTAGAGGTCATTCAGTCATTCTTTTTTTTCCCCAGTGTTCTTAATTTCAAAAATTAAAAAACTGACAAAACAACAATGAAGACAAAATTAAAACAACACAAAAACAAAAATGATACATGGCCTCAAGGCAAAATGATAGAAATTTACAATGGCTGCTAAATTACATACTGTTACCTTCAACACAGTTGGACAGTTCATTAGACAAAAGAATATAAGATTGATCAAACAATCAAAGACACTAACAAGTAAAAACATAATAATTTTTTTAAAAATTGGAAATAATGCAGAGCTTCACCACACAAAATGGTAGGAGTTCAACAATGGTTCTTATACTGCATATTATTTCTAGATCGGTCATTCTAAATACCAAATTCAAACGTGTAAAATTGGTCAAGAAAAAAGAAAATAAAAAGCATTGACTGTTCCTCTCAATGAACTACAGACATCAGCAATACACCTATTCCAGCTATCCTCATATATACTCATAAAAGAAACCCAACATAACAAAAACAAATACATAAAGAAAATAGCATAGAGAGAAATAAAAATGATACACAATTTCAAAACATGGTGATAGGATATTAACAATGGTTGTTATACTATACAATGTCATCTTCAAAGTGGTTGCACATATAACCAGACACAGTCATGCAAGATTGATCAATTATACATTAACAGTTCTTTTCAATAAACCAACAGATAGTAGTAGTACAATTATCCTGTCATGTGTGTGTGTATGTGTATATATGTGTGTGTGTACACACACACACACACACACACACACTTTTTTCCTCCTCCTTTCTTTTTCCTCTCCCCTCAATCCCAGTTGCTCCTTTGTATTTGGGGAGTTTCTTTTCTCTTTCACAATATCTACTGTACCTTTCAGATTTTACTTACCCCTTCAGGTTCTTATAGCGGGGAGGAAATACAGTGTTTACACATATGAATCTGATTTACTTCATTAATAAGTATGATCTCTAGTTGCATCCATTTACTTATAAAAGCCTCTAGCTTATTTTTCTTTATAACTGAGTAATACTCGACTGTATAAAAATACCACATCTTTTTTATCCATTGCTCAGCTGATGGATATTTGAGCGGTTTCCAAGATTAGCTATCACAAATTGTACTGCTATAAACATATGTGCACGTACAGCACTGTGGTATGATGTTTTCAGTTCTACAGAAAAACACGCAGGAGGGGAATAGCTGGGTTGAATGGGATCTCTAATCCTCACTCACTGAAGAATATCCACACTGATTTCCACACTGGTTGCACCAGTCTACACTCCCATCAACAGTGCAGAAGAGTTCCCTTTTTCCCACAGAACCGTCCAGCATTTGTTATTGGTTGATTTCTTGATGACAGCCATTCTTTCTGGGGTGAAATGGAATCTCAGTGGAGTTTTAATTTGCAATTCTCAAATGACTAATGATGTTGAACATTTTTTCATGTATTTGTCATTTGTATTTCTTCATGTGAGAAGTATGTATTCATCTCAGATGCCCATTTTTGGATTGGGTCTTTAAATTTGGGGGATCTGACTTTTTGTAATTCTTTATATGTTCTAGACAGGAGTCCTTTTTCTGAGGGACAGTTGGCTAAAATGTTTTCCCAATTCATGGGTTTTCTTTTTACCCTGTTGGCGATTTCTTTTGATGTGCAAAAACTTTTTCAATAAGATGAGATCACAGTTGTGGATTCTTTGAAGTATTTCCTGTGCAGTGTGGTTTTTGTTCATGAACTCTCTACCAACTCCTTCAAGAATTCCACCCACTTTTTTTTCCATTAGCTCTAGTGTTTCTGTTTTCATACTTAGATCTTTAAGCCATGTTGACTTTCTTTTGGTGCATGGTAACAGGTTTGGGTCTAGTTTTAGTCTTTGGCACATGGAAAGCAAGTTTTCCCAGCACCATTTATTAAAGAGGCTATCTTTCTTCCAGCGAACATGTTTGGCCCTTTTATCAAAGATAAGGTGGCTGAGTGTCTTTCTGGTTGCGTCTGCATCTTCCAGTCTGTTCCACTGATCTTCAGGTCTGTTTTTTTTTTTTGTTTTTTTTGTTTTTTTTTGCCAATACCATGCTGCTTTTATCACAGGAGCTTTGTAGTACTATTTCAAATCAGGGACTGTGATACCTCCTGCCTTGCCTTTGTTGCCCAGGATTGCTTTTGTTATTCTAAATCTCTTCTGCTTCCAGATAAATTTTAGGAATGTTTTCTGTACGTCTGTGAGGTATACCAATGGCATTTTTATTGGAATTGCATTGAATCTGCATAACAATTTTGGGAGTATGGCTATTTTCACAATGTTGGTTCTTCCTACCTGTGAGCAAGGAACAGCTTTCCATGTTTTAAGTCCTCCTTCAATCACTGTAATTTTCACTGTATAGGTCTTTTACTTCTTTTGTTAGATTAATTCCTAAGTATTTCAGTTTTCTGGATGCTACTGTGAAAGGTATGGTTTCATTTATTTCTGTTTGTTGTTTGAGCATAAGAATGCTATTGATTTTTGAGTGTTGACTTTGTATCCAGCTATGCCACTGAATTTGCTGACTAATTCTGTGAGTCTTTTGGTGGAGTTTTGGGGGTGTTCTATATAGACTATCATGTCATCTACAAATAAAGATAATTTCACTTCTTCCTTTCCTTTCTGCATTCCTTTTATTTCTCTCTCTTATCTAATTGCTCTGGCTAGTGTCTCCAGAACTATGTTGAATAGGAGTGGTGACAGAGGACATCCTTGTCTTCTTCCTGATTTTAAAGTGAAAGTTTTCAGTTTTTGTCCATTTAGTATGATGTTAGCTGCTGGTTTGTCATAGATGGCTTTTATCAGATTGAGGAAAAGTCCATCTATGCCAATTTTCTGTAGGGTTTTTATCATGAATAAGTGTTGGACTTTATGAAAATCTTTTTCTGCATCCATTGAGATGACCATGTGATTCTTGTCTTTAGTGCTGTTGATATGGTGTACTATACTGATTGACTTGTGTATACTGAACCATCCCTGCATTCCTGGGATGAATCCCACCTGGTCATGGCGTATTATCTTCTTGATGATTTGCTGTATTCTATTATCTAGTATTTTATTTACAATTTTTACATTTACATTCATTCAAGAGATTGGCCTATAGTTCTCTTTTTTGGTTATTTCCTTTTTGGTTTTGGTATCAGGATAATATTTGCCTCCAGGAATGAGTTTGGGAGAACTGCTTCCCTTTCTATTTCTTTAAGGAGTTTGAGAAGAATTGGCATTAAATCTTCTCTAAATTTCTTGTAGAATCCAGCTGTGAATCCATCAGGACATGGACCTTTTTTGCTTGGTAAGTTTTTCATTACATTTTCAATTTCATTAGCTGATAGTGGGTTATTCAAAATTTTTATATCTTCTTAATTCAGCTTTGGTAATTCTTATGTATCTAGGAAGCTGTCCACTTCTATGTTTTTCAGTCAAAGAAAGATTTTCAAAGTAGGTACTGATGATCTTCTACATTTCTACACCATCTGTAGTGATATCACCTCTTTCATTCCTCATTGCATGGATCTGAGCTTTTCCTTTTTTGCATAAAGTTGGCTAGGGATTTATCAATTTATTTTTTTCAAAGGACCAACTCTTTGATTCATTAATTCTTTGTACTGTTTTCTTAATTTCAATTGCATGAATTTCCACTCTGATCTTTATAATTTCTTCCCTTTTTCAGGCTTTGGGATTAACTTGCTCTTCTTTTTCTAGAAGTTTGAGGTGTAACATAAGGTTGTTTATTTGTGTTTGATGTTTTCGTGATGTGGAAATCCACTGCTACAAATTTCCCTCTGAGGACTGCTTTCATTGCATCCTACACATTCTCGTAATTTGTATCTGCATTTTCATTTGATTATAGACATTGTTTAATTTCTTCTGTGACCCTTTGGATGTTCAGGAGGGTGTTATTTAATTTCCATGTGTTTAGTGAGATTTTGCAATTTATCATTTATTTCCAGTTTCATTGCACTATGGCCTAATCATATGCACGGGATAATTTAGATTCCTTTGCATTTACTTAAGCATGTTCTACATACTAGCATGTGTTCTATTTTAGAATGTCCCATGTGCAGCTGAAAAGAATGTGTATTCTAATGTTGTTGGGTGGAATACTCTTGTAAAGGTCTTCTAAGTCCATTTGTTCACACATTTGGTTTAGTTCTGTTATTTCTTTGCTTATATTTTGTGTAGTTCATCTATCTCTTTGTGACAGTGGGGTGTTAAAATCCCATTACAATTGTGTTATTATTTGGTTTTTCATGTCTGTTAAAATTTGCCTGATATAATTGGGTGCTCCTATATTTCACGCATATGTATTTATGATTATTATCTCTTCCTCTTGCAGTTTTCCCTTAACAAGAATATAGTGACTTTCTTTTAACTCTTTTGGTCATTGTTGAAGTTCACCTTGTCTGCAAACAGAATCACTACTACTGATCTTTTCTGGGTTCCTGTCACATGGAATATTGTTTTCCATCCTCTGACTTTCAGTCTACGGATTTACTTTTGAGTTAAATGTGCTTCTTGTATGCAGCATATTACCAGATTTTGTTCTTTGATCTACTCTGGCAGTCTCTTTCTTTTGATTGGTGAATTGCAAGCCATTTACATTAATGGTTATTAATGATATGTATTGACTTATCCTGGTCATGTTATTTTCCCACTGTTAGCTCTGTACTTTCCCCCTCTGTTTAACTGCTTAGCTTGCTTGGTAGTTCTTTTCTCTTGTTGGTCTTGAGATTGTGGTCATTTTTATCTCTTTGTAGAATATATTTCAGTACTCTTTGTAGGACTGCCTTGGCACTGATGAATTTCTTTAGTTGGTATTTGTCATGGAAGTATCTTATTTCTCCATAAATTTTGAAAGATAGCTTTGCAGGGTACAACAATCTAGGTTGGAAGTTGGGTTTCTTTCAGGACCTGAACTACTTCACTCCAAGCTCTTCTTGACTTGATGGTCTGTGTTAAGAAGTCTGCTGTGATTCTGATGCACTTCCTTTCATAGGAGATGTTTCTTTTCTCTAACAGCTTTTAATATCCTGTTCTTTTGCTCAATTTCTGGGATCTTGATTATTATGTGTCTGAGTATAGATTTATTTTGCTTATGGCTAATTGGGGTTCTATAAGCCTCACTCATTTGTATATATGGTTCTTGTCCCACACTTGGGAAATTTTCTGCTATTACTATTGCAAATAGACTTTTTATGTCATTCATGTTGTCTTATGCTTTCATTGACATCAGCCTTATACTGTTTTTCTTTGCCTCATCTTGCAGCTGTTGAATTGTTATTTGCTGTTCTTATTTTTAGATCTTTTCTTTCAGGATCACTAGCTTCAATGCTGTCTTCAAGGTCTAAGAATCTATCTTCTATTTTGTTCAAGAGGTTCTTCCAGCTTTCAATGGAATTTGAAATTTCCTGAAGTTCACCCAGGCTTCCTGAGTCCAAGGTCCTTCGCATGGTAGAGGGAAGGAGGATCTCATTCAGTCATTCTTCACTGCGCCATCTGTTACAACCTTGCCCCTCTATGTCTGACACCATCTGCTGCAGTCACTGCAAAGCTCTTTTCTTTCCTTTACTATTGCCCACATCACCCCAACGTAAGCCATCAGCACCTCTATGGACACCAAAATAAACTCTTTATTGATCTCTCTACGTCTGTTCTTTCCTACACTGTCTCCTACAGAATTACCTAGTGAAAACAGACATACAACCAAGTCATCTACTTTAATGTCTTATACCACCCCTAAATCTTACAAGGCTTGGCAAAATCTGGAATCTTCAAATTTCTGTTTTCTTATTTTTTAAATAATTCTTTTTATACTAAGTATATTTGTTTGAATATGCAAATATTTCCTTTTCCCAGATTGTAACACACACTCCAAAAGAATATGTTGTTCTAATGTAATGTTGAGTAAAATAAACCAGACACACAAGCTTATTGTAACACACACTCCAAAAGAATATGCTGTTCTAATGTAATGTTGAGTAAAATAAACCACACACACAAGCTTAAATACTGTATAGTATCTCTCATTTCAATGAAGTAAAAGACAAACAAAGAGAATAATGAAGAGTAGACAGGAAGGGAAAATGGGACCAATCTCTTACAATAGGGACATGGTCCAAGGGAAGAAAGGCAGGGGGTGATGAGAAGAAGTAAAATGAGTAAAGACGTGATATGTACAGAAAACAAATAACCACAGGTAATGTAAATACTATATGCCACAACATGAGCTAAGACAAATAATATGAACAAGGATGAAAAAGGGGACAGGGGAGGAGGAGGGAAGAGGGGAAGAGATGGGGAGAGGGAATTAAAGAAAACAAAAGAAACAAGCTGTAATATGCACATGTAAACCACTCTCCAAGATGACTATATACTGTATGAACTGCAAACATGTACTTAAAAAATGTGCTGTTTTAATTCTGTGGTTTATAATAACTCTGTATACCACCACAAAATTCAGGCATGAAAGGATGATATGGGGAAGAAGAGTACACACACTCATCCTTGATTTCTTAGTTTTCACAAAGAACCAGTTATAGACCTAACTTAAAATATGTATTTTTCAAAAATTAGAAGTAAAAAGGCCAAGGTAACATCTAAGGAATTCAACTTTAATCAATATGGAGTATAATTCTATCTGAAAAGAACAAACTAAAAAGTTGCTGAAGACTCAATTGGCTTTTAAACTAAATAAAAGCTATGAAATCATGTAACAGTGGTGAAACTGAGTATACTTGATAGATAGCTACAAGGTAAGTTCTCTGATTATCTGATAGAAGTTGGATGGTCAGAATCTGAAAAAACTTAAAAAAAATAGAAGATCAAAAAACAAATGAACTAAAAGTCACACCATGAATGATTTAAAACTTAAGCAACATGAAAGGCTGGCAAGATGGTGAGTGCTCATGTGACAGCTGCTACCATGAGACCAGTTGACTAAACAATATTACTAATGTGATGAGTCACTAACTCATTATGTTAGTCACTAACTAAATGTATGTAATTTTAAAGTACATTATGTTTAATATCAGCTTGAGGTTTGTGTTTATTATCTGAGCAAAATAAATGCTATAGTTTTCAAACCATTTTAGTGAGAGTATGTCTTGTGGTGGGACCAATTAAACAGGGATATGAACACATATTTTCATCTCTTCCAGTAGAAGAACTAAGACGTATACCTATCCACTACTACAGAAATGAAATGAAAAGGGCTAAGAAACATCCTGAATATAAAAACTACACTTCACAGATTGCTATAAATATATTATTACCAGGCAGGGGATTATAGCTCAGTGGCACAACACCTGCCTGGCAAGCACAAGATTAACTCTGGTTACCAAAAATTAAATTAAATTAATTAAGTATTCCTTTTATACAGACATATCTGTACATAGGTAGATAATTTTATAATATAATTTTCTTTATGTACTACAGGAATGTGGCTCATCTCAAAGAGATTTACATTAACTATTTACAAACCTCTTCCCCTTGACTTATCTGCTCCTTTGTTCTTTCTTTCGTCTCCATAATGTATGAGTAGTCTTCCTTCATCTGTTCAAGCTGGGTTGCTTTCATGAAGAACTGTATCAACAAGAAAAACACAATTAAGAGGCTATAAAATTACACCGAACTTTAAAAAAATGAAAAGACGAATTTATTCTGTGAAAACTTTGAGGTCAATTATGTAAAAAGATATTAAAAGCATAAGCACATTCACATAACCACAAAAGAACACATCTTATTTTAGTTGCAAATTTGCTGAACTTTATATACTCTTATTCGTTCATTTGCAAAAGCTCTTCAAATCATACAAAACGAAACACCTTTGGATATGATAACAATACAATTTTCAAGGTTCGATTTCATCAATTCTTTCATTTTTTTTCCAGCAAAAATAACAGGAAATGGTCACATTTTTTATCTTATTTTTTACAATAGGAAATATCAAAAATTCACACCAAAAGCTACACAGTAAGTTTTACTAGTAGTCAAGTTGTTAGCTTGTGAAGCTTTAAATAATCTAAAGTTTACAAGTTATTATGCATATATAGCCAAATATTCTCTTGTATTTCCTTAAAGCTTAGTTTTTAAAAACAATCCATTTTTTTCAGCATTAAAGTCAACTAAAAACAAGTACAGTAAGTCCTCAATTTACAAGCGAGTTCAGTTCAGGGAGAACATTCGTAAGTCAGACTGGTTCCTAAATCTGCCAGTGAGTCTTACCCAGTACACCTGTCAAAGTTTGCAACTCCACTGTTTAAAAGTCAGGGACTTCCTGTATTTATCAAGAAAACTATCTCACAATTTACTTAACAATGTTCTAATCTAGTCCTTCACAACTGCTTTACATTAAGTGGTTGGTTTTCAGGGGAAAACAAATCTTCAGTTTTGTATCAGCAAGAACAATGTTTGGGATGTATCTGTACGTACCGGGGGTAGACCAATATTTACATTCTTTGGTGACACTTACTTTGTATTTGTCTCCTTCATTTTTAGACTGCAAGAACTGCTTGCTCATCTCTTGTGTTAAAACAGAAACAGGATTATCTACCTGAAACAGATCGATTTTTAGTATTTCACTCATGCCCTAAAGGTAAATAAATTGAAGTCCACAAAGCTGTACACAACAGTGCCATCAAGAAGACTCAGCACTAGCCAAAGGCTGTAACATTAGGGTAAAACACAAGGAGAAAACATTAAGAGAATTTTAAACGTCTCAAAATTTCATGATACTGTACCAAAATAAACAGTATCGTTAAATTCCAATGTTTAACATTAAAGGAGGTCACAAGCTGAAAGACAACCTGAAGTGCCAATATCTGATGGTTTCTCACTTTCATCTGTTTTCACAGATATCACTCACAGGGAAAAGTGCACGGCATGGCTGTCACTGCCCTAGGCTCTGGCTGAGCTCTGCCCCCGATCTCCTATGTACCATGGGCCAGTTACTGAGTTTTTCCAACTATACCTGAAAAGTCCAGTTCAGTTATTTCTAATCAGAATTATATTAGCAAGTATTATCGATTTTTCCTACAGCAGTGCTTAAAGATTTCCCATGTGTCTTTATTCCTCCATGAAAATATGGTAAAACACATGAAAATAATTAAATAATTTCTGTATTTTTGAAGGAGGACTCATTTTAAATAAGCCATTGCTTGAATTAAACTACCTAAACTATCAAAGTACTATAGTTGGAAAATACAAAAACAAGAGAACTTGTTTCAAAAGATTCAGGGTTCTTATTCAATTGCATCTTTAGTACAAATAATAAAGCAATTTACATGGTAAAAATAATCTTTTCATAGTTACAGATCATCTAGGGTCAGTATAAATAGAAAACAATACCTTTAAATCCTTTAATTTTTGCCATCTGTAAATTAACAACTATATAATCTTAATAAACCAATGGTTAAAACATTTACTCTAAGTAAAACATTGGGTCATTTCTTCTAAGATAATAAAAAAAAAAATACAATTATAAAGAAATGTTTATAATTCCTGTATCTTCAAATTTTATATATTGACTCTGATTGCCACATTTTTGCAGTGTCTCCCTATCTTAATTTCAT
The DNA here is from genome assembly GCA_004027595.1 of Dinomys branickii. Lineage (NCBI taxonomy): Eukaryota > Metazoa > Chordata > Mammalia > Rodentia > Dinomyidae > Dinomys > Dinomys branickii. The sequence continues at coordinate 3,277 of PVLD010016638.1, read as the reverse complement.
AATGAATTGGCTTCTTAAAAGTAAAGGTTTGGCAGTCAGGTGTAGTGGCGCACGCCTATAATCCCAGCACCGGGGAGGCTGAGGCAGGAGTATTATTGTGAGTTTGAGGCCAGCCTGAGCTACAAAGTCAGTTCAAGGCCAGCTGGAGCTGCACAGTAATACCCAGTCTCAAAAAGACCAAAATAATAACAATAATAACAATAAAAAATAAAAGTAAAACCTTATGTACTGGCTCTCATGACAGACATGTTGGCACCAACTTTGGATTAAGTATAGTCTTTTCTCTACACCCTTTTTTTATTTCTTAAAAGGGTTCCTGGTGCCTTGCAGCTTACCTATTGGGACCTTGAACAAAGAAAAGGTAAACTTCAGAGAAAGGGTAAGAAAAAGAGCCACAGGCAATAAATGTAATCAGGTACCTAAAGGCATTAAGTACTCTCCTCCTGTTACTTCAGACCAGTACTAGCTAATGGAAAAATAATGCAAACCACATATAGAACATTAAATTCTTTTGGAGCCATAATAAAAGTAAAAAGATAATTTAATTTTAATAATATATTTTAACCCAATAATATACTTAATATTCAAAATACTGTTCTTTTAACATGAAAGCAACATTTAAAAACTGAGCTATGCCTTTTTTATTAAGTCTTCAAAATCTGGCATGTGTTTAATACCACAGCAGGTCTCAAACTGGGACAATTTTGAGCGCTCAGTATCTATGTGGACAGTGGCTAATGCACTGGACAATGCAGCTCTAGGCTACCCATATTTTGACCAATGAACCCGAATCTGTAGTTATGAATTACACCATTTAAGAAGACTAAAAGTGATGATGATAATCTGCAAATATTTCAACACAGAAGAGGTTTTATAATCCCCAAGGAAGCAGGAGCTTAGATAAATAAGCACTATTCAACTTTCCAGGAAGTGAAAAATTTCTAATAAATACAGTTGTCCACTAAATGGCTAAGAACCCTCAGGCAGAGGCAACTCCCTGCCATTATTCCTTCAGGTCCTCCTTGCAAGAACACCTGGTGAAGATTCTACATAGGATATGGAGTCTGTGACAATACTGAGATGACCATCAAGACTTTTCTAATGCCCATAACTCCAAAGACTTTAACTTTTGGTTTTTCTCATTCCGTCTAAAAGTATCCTGCAATCTAGTCTGAAACATATTTCCTATTATCTGCTTCTCTCCAGATTTTAACCAGTATTTTTCCTAAACATGTATGGTCTAATAATGGGAACATACTTGCCAAATGTGGCTTTTCCTATCCAAATGAAATGAAATACAGTTGGAAGTTTAATTTCTCAGTCATTCACTCAGGTGATCAAAGCCAAGTGGGAAAGAGATGCAAAGTGCTACTTGTATTTTTACTTTGATGCCTAGTTTTGGTATTCTTAATCCTGAGCACAAAGTATAAAATATTAGAATTAAACAGGGATAACTGGATTCCAACTTTGGCTCCACCAGTAACCACATCTAGACAAACCATTGTACAACTCCCAGCTTCTCAAAACACTGGTAATTCTTAAGGAACTTGACAACAGCAATAGTATATACTCTCCTAGGGGTCAATTTATTCATATCAGGGTATTTTAATTTTTTATATACACATACCACAGGTGAAACCACATGAAAAAAACAACCAGCTGCACATTTAGCAATTACCTGGATGTTAAAATGATCAAGAATTGCAATCAGCTCTTCTTTCCTAGTAGAAACCACGGCACCTAGTTAGGAGAAATATATAAAGTGACCAGATTATTTCTAGGGCAGTAATATAAAAAAAAAACATTACTTATAAACTATGAATATTAATTAAGCTCAAGCATTGCAGTCCATTCTTCTGGTAGAAACCATGGTGCTGAGTATAAAGAAACATACAGAATGACCACATTGTTTTTAGGGTAATAACAGAAAAAATGTACAATTACCTATAAAATACAAATAATTAGTTACCTTTCATTGTGTACCACAAGGAAAAGTACCACTAAACACCCTTAAACCTCAATGAACTAGGGTGACATTCCAGCCATGACACAGAATACAGAGGAAGAAAGTGACCAGGAACAGAAACAGTGCACACCTTCTTCCACGGTTAAGGATTTCACTTTGCTCCTCACCTATCTCTTCTTTTCCATTCCTCGAAATACTTTTCTCCTCCTTTATGTCATTTTTCTATCCTTTGCTATCTCTTTCCATAAGCTCTAGACACTACACTTTTAAGACTCACACTGAAAGGAGATGTGGGTCTTAGAACAAAATGGCCCTCTATCTCAATGTGTCCCAGTGCTTCTAATCATGGTGTTGCCATCAGAGACAACTCTGTAATATATGCATGTACCTACGTATGTATGTGTATATACATATACAACTGACCTTGTTACATAAAAGACATTTCAAGGGACTGGGAAGATGTACCTTTTCAGTAAATACCAGCACAATCACTTAACTCTTCAGTAGTCACTAACTTGGTACTTGGTGTTAAATGGTTCTAGGAGATACAATGAGTACCAAACTGTTTTGGTAGTAAGTCACGAGGAATCGCACCAAGTTCTAGTTTGTGTGGTGAGTACAAAATAAATGAGTATAGGGATAAAATTTCTGCATCAAAATGCAATGAATGTCAAATCTGATACATTTTAATGCAGTAGAGTACAAAGTGATGATCGCATAAAAAATGAAAAGAAAATCAAAACAGACCTGTTTGACTTTTTAGTTTATAGGACCGACTTCCATCCATGCTGATGTGCTGCTGCACAACTATGGCGTCCCCGTACACGTTTGCTCTGTAGGCATCGTCGCCTCTGTTCCTCAATGTAACTGTAATATCTGCCGAGCTAAAATGACAAGGTGAAGCTCTATCACAGAGGTACAGTGCACTTACAGGATTAAGTTACTAGATTTTCCAAATATTCTCAGAAACCCCTAATAATCTGGCTCATGTATTTGAAAATGAGCTTTACAGACGCTGGGAGCCAGGGACGATCCGCGCGGGGAAGAACCTTGGCTCAGTCCAAGCGCCGTGGGAGCGCAGCCGGCTCGGTCCCTCCCGCCTCCCGAGCTGGTGCAGCCCCCCGGTGACTCCCGACAGAGATCGGCTTGCTAGCGGCGGAGACGCCCGGCAATCCCACGTTTCGCGCGTGTCGGGCGGGCCGCACGGAGGGCCCCAAGCGCCGGGAGTGGAGAGAAAGATTTACTGGGTCCAGACGCCCTGAGAGCACGGATGGCTCGATCCCTCCCGCCTCCCGAGCCGGCGCAGCCCCC
>PVLD010016637.1:0-44338 GCA_004027595.1 Dinomys branickii | reverse complement strand
TTGTGTTTTCTTTTTTTTTTTTTTTCCTGTTGTTGAGAGGATCAACTGTCTGACTAAATTTGCATGTCTGTATATGGGTCCATACATCTACAATTCGAAGATATCAATGGATAAAGCAACAACTACTGTTGAGACCATATCACCTTGTCTATAGATTAGTTGTGATTGTACTATTTTCTATGATAATGGGTGTCTGTTTATCAATATGTTTTTGTACTTTTATGTTTCTAAAATAAAAAAAAAATACACTTCGAAGATATCAATAGGTAAAACAACAACCATTGTTGAGTCCATGTCATATTGTCTGTAAATCAGTTTTGATTGTACTATTTCTTATGTTACTTTGTGTCTGTTTGTTAATATGTTTTTGTGCTTTTATTTAAAAAAAAAAAAACAGAAACTCTAGCTGGGGATATAGCTCAGCAGCCTAAGCATTTGCCTGGCAAGTGCAAGGTCCTGAGTTCGATCTCTGGTACCCACAAAAAATAAAATAAAATAAAACAGAAACTCTAAATCTATTGGAAGAGAAAGTAGGTAAAAATCCTGAAGACATAGGAATAGACAGAGAGTTCATTAACAAAAATCAAACTACAAAAGAAACACTTCAAAGAATCAATAACTGGGACTTCATCCTACTGAAAAGTTTTTGCACATCTAAAGAAATCACCAGCAAAGTGAAAAGAAAACCCACAAATTAGGAAAAAGTCCTAGCTGGCTGTCCCTCAGACAAAGGTCTTCCATCTAGAACATACAAAGAATTAAAAAATCAACCTGTCCAAATTCAAAGACCCAGTCCAGAAATGGGCATCTGAAATGAATACACACTTCTCAGATAACGAAATACAAATGGCAAATAAATATATGAGAAAATGTTCCACATCTTTAGTCATTTGAGAAATGCAAATAAAAATAAAAACAACTTCGAAATTTCATTTCACCCCAGTAAGATTGGCGAGCATTAAGAAATTGTCCAATTACAAATGCAGTGAGGCTGTGGAGAAATAGGAACTCTTCTTCACTTTTGGTGGGAATGCAGACTGGTGAAACCACTGTGGAGACCAGTTTGGAGATTCCTCAGCAAACTTGGTCTAGAGGTCCCATTCAACCCAGCTATTCCCCTTCTGGGTATTTTCCCAGAAGATCTGAAAGCATCATATCACGTTGATATATGTGCACCCATATTTATAGCAGCACAATTCATAATAGCTAAATTGTGGAAGCAACCCAAATGTCTATCCACAGAGGACTGGATTTTAAAAAAAGTGGCATTTTTATATAATGGAATATTACTCAGCTATGAAGGAGAGATTTGGGGCTTTTGTAGGCCAGTGATCACAATTGGACACTGTACTCATAAGTGAAATAAATCAGAGGTTCATGTGCAGGCAACCTGTTGTATCACTGGTGTAGGAATCTGAAGATGGGAATGTGGATTGGGAGGGTGTGAAGCGAATCTGCTCAAAGGTAGGGAGCAGGTGGGATGAGGGGAGGAAGAGAAGGAAGAAAGGGACAAATATGTATCTATGTGTGTACATGGAGGATGGCTAATATGGTGCCACTGTTGACCTGTGTCGGTTTTTGATAAGGAACAGTTCATGATTGCTTGATCAAGATTGTATGTCTATATGTGATTTCAGGAGCATGCACTTTGAAGTTGTCAGTGTGTGGTGCAGCAACCATTGTTATTCCTTGTCGCTTTGTCTATAATTCAATTTTGATTGTACTGCTCTTGTGCTACTTTGTGTCTTTTTGTTAATGTTTTCTTTTTTCTGTTGTTGTTGTTTTGGTTTTCTTTGTTTTTTATACTTTTAAATATAAAAAATAAAAATAAAAAAGTAAAAAGGTCAGGATTCAGACATGAGTTTTAGTCTGGCATATTCTAGGAAGGAAGGCTGCTAGATGAGAGCCATGTTCCATTCCACTCTGTCCCCCACACAATAGTTGAGATACCCTACACTCCATACTTAAAGCTGAGCCATGAGTGTTCCAAAGTAAATGTGGACTTTTACAAAGGCTTTTTATGAACATGTTGAGATGATTATGTGTTGTTTTGTCCTTGGTTTTTTAATACAGTGTACTCCATTTATTCATTTGTGTATCTTGAAACATCCTTGCATCTCTGGGATGAATCCGAGTTCAACACTCATTCATGATAAAAAAAAAAACCTAGAAAAAATTGGAATAGACAGTTTTTAACTCAATCTGATAAAATCCATCTATGACAAATCAACAGCTAACATCATTTTAAATGGAAAAAATGCAGAAAGCTTTCACTCCAAATTCAGGAACAAGGCAGGGAGGTTCACTGCCACCTATTAGATACAGTTCTGGAAACATTAACCAGAGAAAATAGACAAGATAAAGAAATAAAAGGAATAAAGAAAAGAAAGGAAGAAGTTAAACTATAGCTATTGGTGGATAACATGATACTATACATAGAGGACCCTAAGAACTCTAGCAGACTTCCAGATTTCATAAGCAAATTCAGTAGTATAGGTAAAAACAAAAATCAACGCTCAAAAATCAATAGGTTTCCTGAACATGAACAACAAACTGACTGAGATAAAAATTAAGGAAACAACATCTTTCACAATAGCATACAAAAACTGAAATACTGAAGAATCAATCTAATAAAGAAATAAATTATTTCCACATTGAAAATTACCATGCTCTAAAAAAGGAGATTGAAAAGTGTATTAGAAAATAGAAAAATATCACTTGTTCTGGGTAGGAATAACCAATATAGTGAAATGGTAATACTTACAAAATTGCTAAATGGATTTAATGCAATTTCAATCAAAATTCCAAAAACATACTTCATAGAATTAGAGAAAACAATACTAAAATTCATTTGGAAAGAGAAGAGACCTACAATAGCAAAGAAAATTCTGTGCAAAAAGGTCAAGACAGGGAGCATTACAATTCCAGACTTGAAATTATACGACAAAGCTACTGTGATAAAAACAGCACAGTACTTGCCAAGCTTAAAAAGACAGACCCAAGGAACAATGGAACAGATTAGAAGATTCATAAACAGCTCCAGACACACTCAGCCACTTTATCTTCGACAAAGGTGTTAAACACTAGAAGAAAGAGAGCCTCTTTAATAAATGGTACCTGAAAAATTGGCTTTCCATATGCCAAAGATTAAAACTAGACCCATGTCTTTCACCATACAGTGAGCCAAAATTGAAATGGATCAAAGATCTAAATATTAAAACAGAAACACAGGGCCAGGGATATAGCTCAGTGGCATAAGTGCATACCTGGCAAACGCAAGGTCCTGAGTTCAATTCCCAGTACCAGAAACAAAAAAGAAAAAATAAAATAAAACAGAAACACTAAATCTTCTGGGAGAGAGAACAGATAGAACTGTTAAAGACATTGATGTAGGCAAAGACTTCATAAACAAAAACCCAATTGCACAGGAACCATCACAAAAAATCAACAACTGGAATCTTGTCTTATTGAAGACTTTTCTATGGCAAGAGAAACTACTAACAGAGTCAAGAGACAACCCACCATGTTGGAAAATGTTTGCCAGCTATTCCTTAGAGAAAGAACTACTACCTAGAATATATGACGAACTCAAACAGATCAGACCTCCCAACTTTAAAACCCCAATACAAAACTGGATATCTAAAAGGAATAATTTCTCAGATGAAGTAGAAACAACAAATAAATATATGAAAGATGTTCAACATTACTGGTCATTCAAGATATGCCAGTTAAAACAATGTTGACATTTCATCTCAGTTCAGAAAGGGTGGCTGTTATCAAGAAATCAACCTGTAACAAATGCTTATGGGGCTGTGATTAGAAAGGAAGGCTTCTCCATTTTTGGTGTGAGTGTAGACTAGCGGAACCACTGTGGAAATCGTGTGGAAATTTCTCATAAACCTCAGACTAAAGGTTCCATCTGACCCACTTGTTTCTCTTTTATGTGTCATCTCGAAAGAATTAAAAGCATCATACTACAGCAGTTTATGCACAATCATGTTTATAGCCACACAGTTTGTGATAACTAAATCTTAGAAACAGCCCAAATGTCCATTGACCAAGGAATCTATATAGAAACTGTGGTTTTTTTTTATACAGTGGAATACTACTCTGCCATAAAGAGGGATAAACTTGAGACATTTCTAGCTAAATGGATGTACGTTGAGACCATACTCTTAAGTGAAATAAATTGGGCATATGCATGTAAATCCTGCAGTGTTTCCATCATGTGACAAGCCAAAAACGTGAATAAGGACCAAAATGCATAATTGACACAGTGAATTGAAAAATGTTCAAATGGGAAAGGGAACTATAGAGTGGGAAGAGAAAAGGGAAAAAATGGTTTAAAAAGAAAGAAAAAGTGGAAACGATGATTTTATAAATAAGGAGGAGACAAGAACTTGAAGGGAGGGGAGGGGACTAGGGAAAACAGAATCAAGTTACATCATGTAGAGGCCCAAATTCTCCACAATGCCTCAGAATATTATGTATACCTAAAATGGACCAATTAACTTAATAAAAATAATAATAAAACACTAAAATGAAAGAAATGCATTGTCTCTCTGTTCTCTGAAATAAGGGTGTGGGCGGGGCCAGCTGCCCCAGCCCCTTAGGGGAGGCTACTCTCTTGCTTTCCTACTCCTTGTGGTTGCTACCAATGCATCCCCTTTCACACTTGTAGCTGCCTCACTCCAGGTGCTGCCTTTGTGGTCGTTGAGTCTTCTCACACGGAGCCTACACGTCACTCTCTGGATGCCAAAGTTCCCACCTTTTCTTAAAAGGATACCAGCCCTGCTGGATTTAGCAACCAACCCCAAAAACAGGATGAGTATATCTTAATTGAGTGCATCTGCAAAACTCCTATTTCTGAATAAGTTTGTATATGCAGGTTCTGTAGGGGTTTTATGGGAGACCCTATTCCACTAAACATAGACCCCAAGTAGTGACAGGGCATGGTAAGAAAGTTGACAAGAGCAAAGGAAGCCTTAGCCAATTTTAAGCAGAAGAGTCCTGTTATTTGGGTCCTACAACTAAACCTCTCCAATACTTTAAATGTTTTCTTTTGGTATTTCTTACAGTTTTTTTTTTTGATAGCTGAACATGATGTACAGGCAAGAGAAATGGCTGTAAAAAGGCTAACAATAATGTAGTGTCAAGGTGGTAGGAAAAGGAAGCATCTCAGACTGAGTTGGTGTCCTAAACTGTGACTCAGACCTGCTTTTCAGTAGACACTCACTGGATGGGACAGGATGGCTACAGCAGGGTGACAATGACTTCTTCTCAGAGTTGGGCATTTCCCTTTTCCCAGATGAGGTCTGGTTTAATAGTTTCTCATAAGGGCAAACTTCATAAAGAGAAGTAGAGTGCTATGGTATATTTTAAAATAATCCCTTTCCTTCCTGATGGCAGAATCACTAAGAAAATTTTCCCAGTATTCACTGAGAGGGCCAGGAGATAAGCAGAACACCTCCTACACATGCTCATGACTGAATCCCTCTGGAGGGTTTGTTTGTTGTATGTGTTTGTTGTTTGTTGCAGTACTGAGGATTGAACCCAAGATCCTTGCATTGAATTGCACTTTTATTTTGAGAAAGCCATAAAGTTACAGGTTTGGCTTGAACTTTTGCCTCACGCTTCCAGAGCGCTGGGATTATATGCGTGTGCCACCACCTTGCTTTCCTGGTGAATTTTATTCTCTCATACCCATCCGTACTGAACCTCCAGCCATTCAAATTTCTCCACCCTGGCACTGGGTCCTGTGAAAGTTGATTCTTTCAGGGGGTTCTGCTCAGTAAGTGATCATCCTCTGTGTCTACCTTTTCATCCTTTTCCCGGGCCCTGTGTCTGCCTTTCCAGTTCTGGAGCCAGCAGTTTGCCTGCTGGTCGCATTTCTCTTCTGGTAATCAGAGTCAATTTCATTTTTTTACTTGCTGCTAGGATGGAACATCAACTTTTAAATTTCTTACCTGCCATGCCAGAAAGTAGAAGTATATTTTAAGTATTTTGCAATGAAATGCACTAAGCTACAGGGACCAAGCATAATAGTTTTGGAGTAAGAAAAAGCTGAGTTTTTTCCAGCTGTATGATTGTGAGTTGGAGCCTAACCTCTTTCTCAGTTCTTCATTTGAAAAACAGGAATCCTACTAATTACACTGTCCACCTCACAGGTATGCCAACATCATCACAAGGGTTAAATGCATTGTAAATTCTAGACAAACCTGAATTAAGAGTATTACTCCATTATATAAGGACAGGCTTCACACTTCGCTTTCAAAGATAAAAAAGGAGGGTTAAGTTGGAGGCAAGTAAAGGACATGCTTCTGTCTAGGCTTTCTCAAGCACTGGAAACTCTTAAAATAAGTTTTAAGAATGGCTTTAAAACAAGTTCTTACATGGCTACCAAAACTGTGGGGAGACACAATAAATAAGGTACATGTAAAAGGAGCTGCTCTGTAGTGGCTATTCAGATCTACCATAACATGTCCCCTCCTTTTTCCTCTATACAACTTTGCTAAAGATAACTATCCCAGGACCAGACATGGGGGTGCATGCCTGTAATCCCAGCACTCAGGAGGCTGAGGCAGGAGGATTGCTGTAAATTTGAGGTCAGTCTGGATTACAAACTGAGTTCAAGGCTAGCCTGAACTGCATAGTGAAACTCTGTCTGAAAAAGACAAAACAAAAAGATAACTCTCCAAAACCTCTGGGGTGCTACTGAGTGCATCTTGAATATCATTGAACAAGAGATAGCCTAGATATGACAGTTTCACTTATTGCTAAAATTCTAATTAAGGATGTCGACATTGTAGTTTGAGGGTGTCAGAAATCCTCAGGTTCACACTTGCTCAGGTGGCAGCGGCCCCTGGTAACATAGAAGTTCTCTCTGGTCTCTGTTTTATTCATTAATAAACGTGTCTACCTTGAGCACCAGTAATACACTGCCCTTATTCCTACAACACTGTAGTAAATCTTCAAGTCATGAAATTAAAAAGTATAACACTTCCAACTTTGTTCTCCTTTAAACTTCTGGCTAATCTGGATCAATGGCTCTTCCACATAAATGTTAGAACCAGATGGTCAAATTCTACTGAGAGTTTATTTGGTGTTTGATAGGGATTACTTTGAAAGGATAGATCGATCTTGGAATAATTGGCTTTCTTAGCTGTGATAAGATTTTCAGCCAATAAACATAGCATATTTCTCTATTTAGTACTTTTAAAATTTATCCCAGAAATATTTTGACATATCTGTGCACAAATTGCTAATCTTTTGACAAGTTTATCCCTAGGTACTTTCAAAGTTTGAGGCAATTGTAAATGACATTTTTATATTTCATTTCAACTTCTCATTGTCTGCTGCCATTGTGTAGAAATATAATTGATTTTTCTGAACTGATCCTTTATCCTGAAGTTTGATAAGCTCAAACTTTTCTTTATATTCTTTTCAATACAATCCTTAGGATTTTTATAGCTGATCATATCATCTAAAAATAAAGACTTCTTCTTTTTAACCTTTTACATCTTTGGATTTTAGTGCTTGTATATATAAACCAACAGATATTAGTAGTGCCATTAGCCTAGCTATCCTGTGTATACATACACATATTCTTTTCCTCTTCCTTTTTCTTTTCCTCTCCCTTCCTTCATCCCAGTTGCTCCTTCCTGTTTGAGCAGTTTCTTATCTGTTTCACAATATCTATTATACCCTTCAGATTTTATTTACTCTTTCCAGTTCTTATAATAGGGAGGAAATACAGTGTTTACACATATGAATCTGATTTGTTTCACTTATGAGTATTGTCTCCAGTTTTATCCATTTACCTATAAAAGCCTCCAGTTTATCTTTCTTTATAGCTGAATAATACTCCATTGTGTAAAAATGTTATCTTTTATAACCATTCCTCAGGTGATGGGCATTTGGGTTGTCTCCAAGATTTAGTATTACAAATTGTGCTGTTAAAGAAATGGATGCACATATATTGCTGTGGTATGTTGTTTTCAGTTCTTTTTCAAAAATGCCAAGGAGGGGAACAGCTGGGTTGAATGGAAGCTCTAATTGTATTTTACTGAGGAATGCCCAGACTGATTTCCACAGTGGCTGCACCAGTCTACACTCCCACCAACAGTGGAGAAGAATTCTTTTTCCCCACAGCCGCTCCAGCATTTGCTATAGGTTGATTTCTTGATGATAGACATTCTTTCTGGAGTGAGATGAAATTTCACCGTTTTTGTTTGCATTTCTTGAATGACTAAACATTCAACATTTTTTCCTGTATTTATTTGTCATTTGTATTTCTTCATGTGAGAAGTGTGTATGCATCTCAGATGCCCATTTTTGTATTGGGTCTTTCAATTTTGGGGTCCTGACTTTTTAAAATTTTTATATGTTCTAGACAGGAGTCCTTTGTCTGAGGGACAGTTGGCTAAAATGTTTCCCAGTTCATGGGTTTTCTTTTCACCCTGTTGGTGATTTCTTTTGATGTGCAAAAAATTTCAATAAGATGAGATCCCAATTAATTCTTTGAAGTATTTCCCATGCAGTTTGGTTTTTGTTCATGAACTCTGTACCTTCCCCTATGGTTTCAAGACTTCCACCTACTTGCTCTTTCATTAGATCTAGTGCTTCTGTTTTAATATTCAGATTTTCAAGCCATTTTCACTTGAGGTTTGGTGCATGGTGATAGGCTTGATTCTAATTTTAATCTTCAGCCTGGGCAAAGCCAGTTTTTCCAGGACCATTTATTAAAGAGCTATCTTTCTTCCAGTGAATATGTTTGGCCCCTTTGTCAAACATAAGGTGTCAGAGTGTCTTTGTGGTTGTGTCTGCATGTGGTAGTCTGTTCCATTGATTTTCAGGTCTATTTTTTTTGCCAATACTATGCTGATTTTATCACAGAAGCTTTTAATATTATTTCAAATCAGGTATTGTAAAACATCCTGCCTTGTCTTTGTTTCCCAGGATTGCTTTTGCTATTCTGGGTCTCTTCTTGTTCCAGATAAAGTTTAGGAATGTTTTCTCTAGGTTTGTGAGATATACCAATGGTATTTTCATCAGAATTTCATTGAATATGTGTAACAGTTTTGGGAGTATAGCCATTTTCACAGTGTTGATTCTTCCTTTTTTTTTTTTTTTTTTTTTTTTGGTTGTTGTTGTTTGTTTGGTTTTGTTTAATTTTTTCTTTTGGTACCAAAAATCAGCCTCGGGACCTTGCACTTGCCAGACAGGCACTTGTGGCACTAACTTATGCCCCCAGCCCTTTGTTCTTTATTTTGAGACAACGTCTTGCTAAGTTGCTAAGTTGCCCAGGCTGGGCTTGAACTGGTCGTCCTCCTGCCTCAGCCTCCCAAACAGCTGGGGCTACATGTGTGGGCCACTGCACCTGTCCCACGCAGGTTATTTCCACAGGGAACAACAGCACCTGTGCTCAGTGCCAGGAGCACCTGCGGGGCTGCTAGTGATCCAGGAAAATAAAACTCCCAACCTGAACGATATCTGAGACGAGTTCGTGTTCTCTAAAACTGAAGAATGAATTTTAGGAACAACGGAGATTAAGAGCAGAATATATTTATTGAGAGAAAGAAAGCTTCTGTCCAAGAGAGAGACAGAAGGGGGGCCCGAGTGGGTTACCCCTGGTTCTTCCTATCCATGAACAAGAAATATCTTTCCATTTTTCAAAATCCTCTTCAATCTCTTTTATCAGAGTAGTGTAATTTTCACTGTATAGATCTTTTACTTCTTTTATTAGATATATTCCTAAGTATTATAGTTTGGGGGATACTATTGTGAAAGTTATGGTTTCCCTTATTTCTCTCTCAGTATGTTTGTGACTGTGTATAGGAATGCTATTGACTTTTGAGTGTCGACTTTGTATGCAGTTATGCTACTGAATTTGTTGATTAATTCTATGACCCTTTTAGTGGAGTTTTGGGGGTCTTCTACGTGGAGTATCATCTCATCTGCAAATAAAAATAATTTCACTTGTTCCTCTCCTATCTTCCTCCTGTTATTTCTCTCTCTGCTCTAATTGTTCTGTCTAGTGTCTCCAGAACTGTGTTGAATATGAGTGGTGACAGTGGACATTCTTCTCTTATTCCTGATTTTAAAGTGAAAGATTTCACTTTTTGTCCATTTAGTATGATGTTGACTCTTGGTTTGTCATAGTTATCTTTTATTACATTGAGATAAAATTCATCTATGCCAATTTTCTGTAGGGTTTTTATCATGAATAAGTGTTACACTTTATCAAAAGCATTTTCTACTTCTATTGAGAAGATCATATGATTCTTGTCTTTAACTCCGTTGATATGTTGTGTTATACTGTTTCATTTGTGTATATTGATCCACCCTGTATTCCTTGGTCATGGGTGTATTATCTTCTTGATGATTTGCTGCATTCTATTAGCTAGCATTTTACTGAGAATTTTTGCATCTATGTTCATTAGGGAGATTGGCCAATAGTTCTCTTCTTTGGTTAATTCTTTTCTGGCTTTGGTATCAGGATAATACTTGCCTCTAGGAATGAGTTTGAGTGAATTGATTCCCTTTCTATTTCCTTTAGAGTTTGAGAAGAATTGTTAGTAACTCTCTAAATTTCTTGTAGAATTCAGCTGTGAAACCAAGAGGACCTGGACTTTTTAATTCTTTTTTTTTGGGGGGGGGTTATTTTTTATTACATTTTCAATTTCATTTGCTCATATTGGTTTATTTGAGATTTTTATATCTTCTTGATTCAGCTTTGGTAATTCATATGTATCTGGGAATCTGTCCGTTTCTTCTGCATTTTCCACCTGATGAGAATAAAGACTTTCAAAATAGATATTGATGATCTGAATTTCTACAAGTTCTGTAGTGATATCACCCCTTTTATTTCTTATTGCATAGATTTGAGTTCTTCTTTTTTTGATAACATTGGCTAAGGGTTTATCAATTTTATTCATTTTTTCAAAGAACCAACTCTTTGATTCATTAATTCTTTGTATTGTTTTCTTAGTTTCAATTGCATTAATTTCTTCTCTGATCTTTATAGTCTCCTCCTTTCTTTGGGCTTTGAGATTAACTTGCTTTTCTTTTTCTAGAAGTTTGAGATCTAACATAACGTTGGTTATTCATGTTTGTTCCATTTTTCAGATGTAGGAATCCACTGCTATAAATTTCCCTCTGAGGACTGCTTTCATTGCATCCCACGGGTTCTGGTAGTTTGTATCTGCATTTTCATTTGATTATAAATAATGTTATTTATACTTTAATTTCTTCTGTGACCCATTGGTTGTTTAGAAGGGTGTTATTTAATTTCCATATATTTATGGATCTTTTGCAATTTCTTTTATTATTTATTTCCAGTTTCAGTACAGTATGGTCTGATAATATGCATGGGATAATTTCAATTCCTTTGCACATACTTAAGCATGTTCTATATGCTAATATGTGGTCTGTTTTAGAGAACGGCCTGTGTGCAGCTGAGAAGAATGTGTATTCTAATGTTGTTGAGTGGAATACTCTGTCAGCATATACTAAGTCTCTTTGTTCACACGTTTGGTTTAGTTCTATTATTTCCTTGCTGACTTTTTGTCTAGTTGATCTATCTCTTTGTGGCAATGGGGTGTTAAAATCCCCTGTTAAATTGTGTTATTACTTATTTGATCTTACATGTCTGTTAAAATTTGCATTTATATAATTATATAATTGGGTGCTCCTACCTTTGTTGTATATATTTATGTTTGTTATCTTTTCCTCTTGCAGTTTTCCCCTAACAAGAATATAGTTACCTTCTTTATCTCTTTTGATCATTGTTGGTTTGAAGTTCACCTTCTCTGCATACAGAATAGCTGCTCCTTCTTTTTCTGGGTTCCTGTTACGTGTAGCATTTCTTTCCATCCTTTGACTTTCAGTCTGTAGATTTCCTTTTGAGTTAAATGTGTTTCTTATATGTAGTATATTGTTGGATTTGGTTTCTTGAATCACTCTGCCAGTCTGTTTCTTTTGGTTGGTAAATTGAGGTCATTTACATTAATGGTTATTAATGATATGTACTGACTTATCCTTGTCATGTTATCTTCCTACTGTTGGTTTTGCACTTTGCCCCTCTGTTTAATTGCTTACCTTGCTTGGTAGCTCTTTCTATTGTTGGTCTTGAGACTGTGGTCATTTTTATCTCTTTGTAGAATACCTTTCAGCACTCTTTGTAGAATTGGCTTAGTGCTTATGAATTTCTTCAGTTGATGTTTGTTATGGAAGTATCTCTCCATCAATTTTGAAAGATAGCTTTGCATGGTACAGCAGTTTGGGTTGGAAGTGGTTTTCTTTCAGGATCTGAAATACTTCACACCAACCTCTTCCTAACTTGATGGTCTGTATTGAGAAGTCTGCCATGATTCTGGTGGGCTTTCCTTCATAAGTGATCAGTTTCTTTCTCTAACAGCTTTCAATATCCTGTTATTTTGCTCAATTTCTGGGATCTTGATTATTATATATGAGTATAGATTTATTTTTGTTATGGCTAATTGGGGTTCTATTTGCCTTACGTATGTGTATAAGGTTCTTGTTCCATGCTTGGGGAATTTTCTGCTGTTATTGCTGCAAATAGTCAATTTATGTCATTCATGTTGTCTCTTGCTTTTTTGTTTGCCACTATTAGCCTTACATTGTTTTTCTTTGCCTCATCTTACAGCTGTTGAATTGTTATTTTCCCTTTCTTTGTTGTTTTTAAGGGATTTTTTTCTTTCACAATCATTAGTTGCAATAGTGTCTTTGAGGTCTGAGAATCTGTCTTTCATTTCATTCAAGCAGTTCTTCCAGCTTTCAATGGAATTTTTAATTTCCTGAATGTTTCTTTCAATCTGTTTCATGCATTCTAATTCTTTCTTTTTTTTAAATTTTTCTCTTTTAAAAGTAAAAGAACAAAAACATCAACAAACAGACACACAGCAGCACAAGAACAGTACAAAAACTGAACCACAGATAAGGTGGCAGGGGATCAACAATGGTTGTTGTATTACACATTGATAACTTCAAAGTGTTTGTTCAGGACAATACAAATAGACATACAAGATTGATCAAACAATTAATCATCAATTGTTCCTTGCATCAAAATGACATGAAGCAATAGTGCAACCATGTCAGCCATCCTGCGTGTATATACATACCTACACAGCTATCCCCCTCTTCCTTTTCTCCTTCCCTTCATCCCAATTGCTCTCTACTTTTGAGAAGTCTCCCTTCATACCTCCCAATTTATATTCCCACCTCCAGGTTGCTACACTAATGATACAATACACTGCTTGCAAATGCACATCTGATTTACCTCACTTATGAGTATGGTCTCTAACTGTGACCATTTGCCTACAAAAGCCTCCAGCTTGTCCTTCTTTATAGCTGAATAATATTTCATTGTGTAAAAATACCACAGTTTTTTAATCTATTCCTCTGTGGATGGACATTTGGGTTGCTTCCACGATCTAATTCTTTCTTATACTGTTCATTCAAGGTTCCGATCATTTTTCTGTGCTCTTCTATTTTTTTAATCTATATCTTCTTTTGATATGCCAAACAATTCTTTCATTATGGTTGTCATTTCTTTTTTTAACCTAAGCAAATATTTCTGGTCTGATTTCCTCTATAGCCTGATGTAGTTTGTTCTTTACCTCAGTTGCTATCATTTCAGAGATTTCAGGTATGTGACTTACATGTTCTTCCATGTTGATGTTTCCTGGACTTGTTCTGGTTGGGGTGTTTGGCTGAGATTGAATTTTGCTTCTTCTTTTTGTCATTTTCAAATCTCCCTTGGTTTCTGGGGATTCAGGTTCATTTACTGAGATGGCAGTGGAGGGCAGAGCCAGAGGACCTGGCCACCCAGGCAGCTCACCAAGGCTTCCTGAATCAAGGCCTTTCCTGAGGTGGTGGCTGGGCATGGGGCCAGAGGATCCAGGTCCCCAGGAAGCTCACCCAGGTTTCCCAAGTCCAAGTCTCCTCAGGAGAGTAACAGCAGGGGTTGGGGCTGGAGTCAAACTCACTACCTTGTACTTGCCAGGGAGACACTTATGCTGCTGAACTATATCCCCAGCTGGATGTCTTATTTTTATAAGACTCCTCCATGCTTTGGGCATATTTATTGCTTTATTTTTGCCACTTGCTGAAGCAGCTCTGGCCTCCTTTGGGTCTTTCCATGGCTGCTTTGATATCCTGAATTGATTTAAAATGCTTACAGCAATTCTGTACCACAAAAACAATACAATGGGTCCTCATCACCATTTTCACCAGATCTGGCCCCATGCAACTTCCAGTTCTTTCCTTAAACCAAAATGGCCATGAAAAGTAAAAATTTTGAATTGATTCAGGATATGGAGGTAGCCACAACAACACAGCCAAAGGCATTCAGAAAAGAGCGTCTGTGGAACAGCTTTAGAGAGTGGCAAAGTGATGGAATAAGTGGATGTGAAGCAAGGGAGAATCTTTTCAAAGAGACTAATGGTGATATGTCTTTTCCTGTAATATTTTATTAAATTTATACATTCACCATTTTTTTTTTTTTTTTTTTTTGCTACCTGAAACTGAACTCATGACCTGATGGCAGGCACTACACCACTGAGCTACATCCTGGCCCCATTCAACATTCTTTAGATCATGCTTTTTATATTCCTTTTCATATGATAAATTTAATTTGCTAGTATTTTTTGAGGATGCTAGGATCTTCTCCCCTAGCTTCATTATGGCATAATTGATAAAAATTTTATATCTTTAACATTTAAAACTATATATATGTTTATATATATATATATATATATATATATATATGTATATATATATATATATATATATATATACACACATAGTTTGTTTACACAAACTTTACTACTGTCAAACTAAGTAATATAGCAACAGATCCTGATATTACTGTGAGGGTTTAGAAGATTTAAGGTTTGTGCTCTTAGCAAATTTTAAGATACAATACAATGTTACATATTCTATAACCATGCTACATGTTAAACTCCAGAATTTATCTATCCCACATATTTGAAACTTGGCACCTTTTCACCACCTTCTCCAGTTTTCTCACTCAACTGTTTTCTTTCTAAATGAAGTAAAACTTATTGTAAATTGAATTAGTGATGCAATGAATATGTTTTGATTGAGTTTGTATTAACCAGAAAATCCTAGTCACAATTTCTCATTTTGAAACATTGAAGTTTCTACCTGAAATTCAAAAGAGCACCTCTGTATTTTTTAAAGTATACTAGAATTCATATTGCTTACTAGTCCTCACTGAAATTCTCCCCAAATTAGTGTGAGGTCTATAGCCTCCCATGTTATCTCTGGAATACTAACTGTACTGAGATACAGAGGCTATTGTGTTTGTCTTGATGATTCAGTCTACAGCTGTCATTGTAGTATCCTAAGAATTATCAGTTAAAAGCCTTGAGATCATATAAAGGTCATCTCACTTTATAACATAGTGTTATATAGATTTAGGTTATGAAATCAGACAGGCTTTCATCTGAATCATGATTCCAGTGCTTGTGGTTTCTTGGACAAGTTGTTCAGTATCTGTGTGTGCCTACTATTTCCCATCACATCATCACAATGAGAGGCGCTTAGTAGCATTTGCAGAAGCTGTAAATGAGAAGATGCAGATAGTCCATTCGGAACCATGACCAGCACTCACTAAACGCTCAGTTAACGATGGCTTTCATCATAATTATCCTGGTGGATTGCAGACAATCAAATTCTTTTCCCACTCAAATATAA
The DNA here is from genome assembly GCA_004027595.1 of Dinomys branickii. Lineage (NCBI taxonomy): Eukaryota > Metazoa > Chordata > Mammalia > Rodentia > Dinomyidae > Dinomys > Dinomys branickii. The sequence goes on along the minus strand of PVLD010016637.1, from coordinate 28,597 downwards.
ATCTATTAGGGAAGACTGGGTTCTTATTGAATTTCATGTTTGTAAATTGTACATAACTCAGAATAAATATTAAATAGTAGAAAAAACTAAAGGGAGAACAAGATAGTGATATAAGAAACGGTGCTGCCAATTTCTTCCAAAAATACATAATGTGGTGCTTAACTGGTGAGGCAAAGAAGTGTAAAGTTTTCTTGGCTGGAACCTAGAGAAGTGAAAAGTGGGGGAGGATTGAGGCATAGCAAAGCACCTGAACATGTATTTTCCATGAAAAACTCATTGATTATTAACTTAATCCTATTCATTTGCAAACTGATACTCTCCTCTGAAAACAATCATTTAAAGGGTTATTTCATGTTTACTATATTTTTTTCTTTTAAAAATAATTCTAGACATGATGGCACATGCCTGTACTCCCAGAAGTTGGGAGGCTGAGGCAGGACAATTGCTGTAAGTTTGAAGCTAGCCTGGTTACATAGTGAGATGCTATAAAGTTTCTTCCCTTTAGTATCTTCTTCATGGACAAATTTTCTTTTCCATCCCATTGGCATCAGTTTTGCTCTATTTCTGACTTTGGCCAATGGAGTACAGGTGTGTGTGATGTGTGGGAACTATCAGTAAAACTTTCAACAGAACTGAGTGTTGTGTCATCTGTCTTTCTTCCTCTATTTGCCCTGTCTCAGACAGAATATGCTCCTACTGCCTTGATTTGAAGAGGAAAACAATTTGGAACACAACAGCAGTCAACTTGTGGGGGACAAGTACTCTGAAAAGAAATAAACCTCAGATATAAGCCACACAGATTTAGGGGTTGTTTAATACTGTAATGTAACTTGACCCAAGAAAAAACAATGTCCTGCTAAAATAGCTAAAACATTATCTGCAAAAAAAAGATTTTTTAATACAAAAGTATAATTTCTCTAGTATTATATATTTAAGTATACTGTAGGACATAATCTTGATTTTTGTATTACCAAAAGCAATTTAAAAATTCAGATAAAAATGCAAAAGACAGAAAACACCCAAATTATTTTCTTGAAGAATAGCAAAATCCAAGGGTTTAGACTCCCAAATTTCACCACTTACCATAAAGCTGAAGTAATAAAGACAGGTTGGTTTTGGGTTAAAGCAGAGAAATAAATCAATGTAAAAGAGAAGAGTATCTGTATTTGGTCATTTGAGTATTTAAAAAAGCACAAAGGCAATGCAGAGGAAGAAAAGATAACCTTATCATGGCCTGGGACAACTGGGGATTCACATAAAAGATAAGAACTTCAATCCGTGATCTGTTAGTGAATATGGACCATGGAATAAAAGTGTACAACTATAACATTTCTGGAAAACTTTAGAGGAAATCTTTGAGTCTCAGTTAATCGACAATTTCTTATATATGCCTCTAAAAGTATAATTTATTTTTAGGAGATAATATGTTCAAATCCCAACAGAATTAAAGAAATTCTCCTGAATATACTGCTAAAACAGTGAGAAGACCAAACTCTCTCAGCTGCAGTGCAAGCGCAGTCCTACCTACTCAAGAACTGCAGGGCAGGAGACACTCTCTGGACCGCTACAGCAGAACCTGAAAAAACTCTGTGGTTTGACTCTAGTCCCTCTCAGTTATGGCCTGAGAGCAGTCCTACCTTCAATACCTTGGAGGGAGACAGGCCCATCCATGCTTCTAGAGGCAGGCTTCACCACCCTGGCCTTGCCTGTCAACCCCAGAACTATCCTGTGACTTCATTTGAACCCTTCTCAGATATAGATGTTCATAGTATCAGGTTCACCACATGCAACGAAAAGTACAGCCTCATCCCGGCACATGATCTACCAGCCTAAGTCCTGGAGGTGGTCCAGTTTCATCATGAACTAGCCAGGATTCATGCATACTCAGTTGATGACAGACTCCAGAGAAGTTTCTGTAACGAACAGCAAGCAGATGGAGATCTGTGCACTGCTTTACAAATAATTTTAAATGATCATTTTAAGAAGTTCAATGAGAAACAGCAGAACACAGTCACACCCACACACACACAAAGTTAAGATGTAAATGCCTGAATGAAATGAGAAATTTGAAAAGAAAGGAAAAGCATGAAGAAAAACAAACAGAAATCCTGAAGAATACAAAAATACAATGGCAGAACTTTAAAAAAATTCAAGAGAGCTGATACACTGCTCTGATAATAGCAGACTTAATAGCAGACTCAGTCATGCAGAAGAAATAATTAGCAAATTAAAGGCAAGTCATTTTGAATTCAAAGAAGGGAAAATTATGTTTTAAAAAGAATACATATAGAACATCCATGTACATGTACCACCTCCCCCAATGAATGTAGTCATTATATGTCACAATCACAAATAAAAAAAAAAAAAAAATAATAATAATGAAGAAAGAGGGCCCAGAGGGAGAAGGAGGGAGGTGGGTGCAAAGAGGAAGGAGAATAAAATGAATCTGGATATGTTAAGTTCATGTACCTGCTCCCTAAGGTGAATGTCAGTATCACGTACTTGTGAGAAACAGGCTTTGCTGTCAAAGCATAAGACCAAACTCCATTTGGGGTTTCAATGACCTGGCCATCTATGCACTGACCATCCTCACCCCAATAGGATCCTGAGCTCCAAGAAAGAGTGACTGTATACCTTTTCCCAGAACACAGCCAGTTTCTAAGGAAAAGAACCAAAGGCTGTCAATTCCAAACCACACTTCCCCTCATTGAACTAGCCTTTCCCTCAGGATAAAATTATTGAAACATAATTTTAAATCATAGCTTGACTAAATATACAAAGGAGACAACTCAGACCATTTTAACATTTTTTTGTTATTAACAGATTGGGAGCTGGAGAGTAGAGGAGCCCAGTGCTTCACAGTGTTAGGGGTGCTGTGGGGGTGCATGGCCTCTGTTTCCCTTGATATGTGATTTATAGTTAAGTTACAAGTTGACTTCTTTCTCCAAAGGTAATTTTTTAAAATAAAGGGTAAAAAGGACACAACCTCGAAGATCTTTCCTCTCCTTCCTGACTCTTTCCGGTAAATTACATGGAAGCTATAACTAAAAATCTTAGAGTCTGAAAACATAAAGGTTATATATAAGTTAAACCCAAAGGGTGTCTACAACTCTTTTGTCCTGCCATTTCATCTTGATTGTCTATTGGCTTTGATTAAATAAACATTTGTTATGGTATAAAGCAGATATCCTTACATGAGCTATTAGGTCTGTGTGTGGTCATTAACACTGTTTCCTAAATTTGTAAGAGTTCTAAAGATGTTCTTTAATTCATGTCAATACAGAATTGACAAAAATTCTGTATAAACCTATTTTTGAAAATCTAAATTTTGCCTTAAAAGTAAAAAAACTAAGTAAATACATGTAAAGATCTCTATATAACTGTGATGATATTTATTGCTAAATTCATAGTATATCAAATACATTCATGTTTTCCCAAGTGTATAGGTCCTTTCAAAACGCAGGACTGGAAAATACATCTTGTCATACCTATGCCCTCCAAAGTACAGTAGTTCATGATGATAGACTTTTTCAGGTTTATTGTTATTTAATTGTGCTATGGTAGTTTGACCGGGCTACATTTTATACAGTCCAGACAATGTCACTACAATGATTAGGGATTAGATGTTAATAATCTGTAAAGGATATTGCACATAACTACATATCATCTAGTAATAAAGTGATTAAAATATAGCAAATTAGGTAAAAGTTTCTGTAGGTCATTTAAGGTCTTATAACTAGGTAAAGATAACTAAATAAAAAGTTGTAGATTAAAATTTATAATAAGATAAAAATTTCAATGTTTCATAGTACATCATAATTGTTATAAGGTATCGTGTTGTCCTCAATCTCAAATTTTCTGAAGAAAATTTTAGAACAATTATCTATTAATATCCTGCAGGAATTCAACCTCTAAGACAAACATGACTGGTAAAAATAACAAGTCCCTTGTCATACTATGGGTACTTGATATCTAGAAGAGATAACTGCTCTCCTGGGTGTTCAGCAACTAAGATTCAGAGACCAAATCTTAAAAAGCCAGCCTAAGTGGGCAACCAGTACTTTGGGCCTCACCCTCCAAAGTCGGCAAGGACCCAGGACACAAGGGGACCTTTCTATAAGATCCTACAACTTTGGGTATCACCCAGCCTCCTAAGCAGGGAGATGGTTGGACCCCAAAGAACAAAAGTCCATCAATATTCAGTGTAATAAATAAAAGGGTCACCAAATTTTTTTAAATGCCTTCTATTCTTTCACAGGAAGCTACATGGTCAAGCAAGACTGTGACCCGTCCTGGCAGTGAACCCTGACAGAAGAGCTAAGAGGCTTTACAAATAATCACATGAATAACCCCTGGCAAGCCTTAACTGTCCTTGAAATTTGTATTTTAAAAAGTTAATTTTAATTAATACTGGTCTCACTTTAACTTGGTCTTGGACATCCAGCAAAAATGTGCAACCAAAGATATGTTAAAATAATAAAAATGTAGGCAAAACACCAAAAAGTGGCTCCAATCTTGGCCCCTGCTGACAGCTTCCAACTGCAAAAGCCAGCTGGTTACTCTGGCTGTTCCTAGTCCTTGAAAACAGTATCTAGATGTGACTTCTTCCTCGATGTGCTTTTCTAGTCTAGTCTCATGATTTGGTCATATCTATTTTAAAGTTTATTTGTTCTTGCCTAGAGACTGCCCTTATCAAACAGCCTCCCCCACCTTTATCTGGCTAGCATGCTCCTGATAGAGGAATGCAGCAGAGATAACGAAATTTTGCCCAGAGTTTGAAGAAAAGAATGTGAAGATTGGAAAGAGGGAAAATCGTAGGAAACAGGCTTTGTCTTTCCTGTCAAAAAACAATGCCAAAGTAACTCCATTTGGGGTTTAAATGACCTGGCCATCTACTCAGTATCCACCCCCACTCCACGTTAATATCCTGAGTTCCAAGAAATAGTGATTATGTACATTTTCCCAGAACACAGCAAGTTTAAAGATAAAGAACCAAGAACTATCCATTCCAAACTTTAAGGCCACTCTCTCTAACCACCTCCTCCCTCTTGAGAAAAACCAAGGATTTTTGCTTTCAGACCTCATCCTCCTTCTCTAACTTACTCAGCACTGCACTCCCCCAAACTGAGCCACTTGAGTTAGCCAACTGTGATACATAGTAAGCTTTTAAATTTAACCAATAAATTTAAAGGTTAGCTGCTTCTCCTGAATTAGGGATAAAAGGGCCAACATTCCTTTATCCTATACGTCTGCTACTTCATTGCTGGGGCGGGGGGCGCGGTGCTTGCATCCATTTGCAAAAATAAAATGCCTTGTCAAGATTTCTTAATAAAATATCTAAGTGCTTTATTGTTTGGACTGACAATTTGGGGAGCTTATTTCCAACATACTGCAAACATGTACTAATATTTTTTTTAAAACCTGCTGAGATATATTATAATCAAATTGTCAAATGTTAAAGACAAAGATTCTTGACAGCCTCAACAGAAACAATACAAAACTCTTCCCATACAAGAGAACCTTTATGAAACTATCAGTAGTTTTTTCAACACAAACCTTGAAGGTCAAGAAGAAGTAAGATCATATACTCAACATATCAAAAGAAGAAAAAATGGGAGCAAAAGGTACTATGTTTGCCAAAGCTGCTCTTCAGAAATGAAGGAGAAATAAATGTGTATCCAGACAAACCAAAGCTGAGGGAGTTGAGCACAATAGAACTGCAGTAAAGAAATGATAAACGGAGTTCTTGAAAATGAAATGTAGAGACACTAAACAACTACGAAGTATAAAGCTCAATGGTAAAGCAAAGTATATAATCAAGTTCAAAATGTTCCAATATTTTAAACTTGGCATGGAAGTCACTTTTAATTCTGGCATAACGTTTTAAACACAAAATATTGAAATAATAATATCTGCAATAATTTGATTGATATAAAATATAAAATATGTAAAGAGAGACATCTAGCATGGAGAAAATACTTAAAATTAGAGTGCTTTGTATACAATTGAAGCTGATATTAGCTTAAAGCTGGATATTATAATTAAAAATATTTTTTGTAAGTCTTGGCAGCATCAAGATATAAACTCTAATTTATGAACAAAAGAAAACTGGAAAAGAATCAATACATGCTACTACTAAAAAAGCTGTCCTCTCTAGCTAGCTTCACAAAAGAAATAGCTAGAGAGGAAGTAAAAGACAAAAAACCAGAGAAACAGCCAGAAAATAGTTTATAAAATGTCATCAAAGTACTTACATACTGGTAACTACTTAAGTACAAATGAATTAAATAGCCTAATTAAAAGATAAAAATAGCTGAATAATAAAAAGTAATCCAGCATTATGCTAATTACATGATACTCATTTTGGCCTTAATGGTATACAAAGGCATAAAGCAATGGAATAGAAAGGTATTTCATGCAAATAGTAAAAGAAAGAGTGCAGGAGTAATGACACTTATTTCTAACTAAACAGAATTTCAGTTCAAATCTATTGTACAAGACAAAGAAGGTCACTGACAACAGAGAAGCAAACTCATCAGGAGAACATAGCAGTTATAAATCTACAAGCAGCTGATATTGGAACACTTAAATATATGAGGTAAACATTATAGAACTAAGTGAAGAAACAGACAATAACACAATAAATAAAAAGAAACTTCAATATCACATGTCAAACCATGGATAGATTATCAAAAAGAAAATGAAAGAAAAAACAACAGACTTGAATAATGCTACAGACAAAATAAGTTTAAGAAACATATACAGAATACTCCATGAACAACAGCAAAATATGGGTTTCTCAAGTATACACAGAACATTCTTCAGGATAAACAATGTGGTAATCACATAAACAAGATGGTAATCAACAAAGAAGATCTTAAAAATTTAAGAAGTTTAAAACAGTCCCAAATAGTTTCTTGACAAAATGTTGTGAAAGTAGAAATTAATAATGGTAAGAATTTTGGAATAAAGAATAAAAATCATATGATCATCTTCATACAGAAAAGAATATTTCCTACAATTCAACAGCTATTCATGATAAAATCTCTCAGTAATTTGGATATAGAAGAAATTTATCTCAACCTGGTTAATACCATACACATATATAAAGTAAATATTAGTAGAGTTAAATGAAACCCCTAGCTAACATCCTACTGAAATCATATAATAAAAGCTTGATAGCCAACATGTTAAAAAAACTCAGTAGAAAAACACATAACGCATAAAACTCAGTAGAAAAACACACAATGAACAATGAGCAAAGGACTTGAACAGATTTTCTTTTTTAAATGAAGTCATACAAATTTTCAACAGTTATGCAGAAAGTTGGTCAACATCACTGTTACAAATATATAAGTTGAAAACAAAAGGTGACCTTATTTCACATCTAGTAGAATGGCTGCTATTAACAAGACACTACAAGTATTGGCAAGGGTAGGGAAGCATATTTTGATGAGAGTGTAAACTGGTTCAGGCATTATGGGAAATAATATGAAGTTTCCTCATAAAATTGAATCAGAACTGCATTATGATCTAGGTATCCCACTTTTGCTTTTGGACTTATATAATTTCCATATATATATATATATATATATATATATATATATGGAATTAAATACATCAGCATCATGAAGAAACAGTGACACACATTTTCACAGCACTGTTCACAAAAACGAAAATATTCAAATAATTTTAGTGTCTAGGGATTAATAAATGGATAATGAAAATCTGGAAGATAGATACAGTACTTCACTGTATGTATGTGCATAAGTGTAGTGCATATCTCCATACAATGGGATATTGTTCACCTTTAAAAATAAACTTACCATTTTCAGTCACATGAATGAACTTTGAATACATTACACTGATTGAAGTCAGACAAAGAGAGATAGATACTGTTGATCTCCTTTATAAGTGAAACTGAAAAAGAATGAAACTTGTAGGATCAGAGTAGAAGAGTGATTACCACTCTGGAGTGTGGGGGACACCAGAGATATTTTGGAGTCTAATGTACAATACAGTAACCATAGTTAATAGTTGACTGACTATATTTTGTTTTTGACATTTGCTAACAAAGTAGATCCTACATATCCATGCCACAAATATGCAGTGCACATACACAAATAGTCACTAAATAAGTGGTGAGTTTGTTAATAAATTTAACGTGAAAATAGTTTCATAATACAGATATATTTACTATATTATACATTTTTATTATATAAAATTTTTCTGTGTCAATTTATCTCAGTAAAGTTGAGGCAAAATAGAAATGATGAAAGGTCATAGACTGGGGCAAAAGATTCCATAATATATATCAGGTAAAAGACTTATGTCCAGAAGATGTATAGATATCCCATAAACTCACTAATAAAACAAATAATGCTATAAAAACTTGGAGAAATACTTAAATAAATAGACACTTCACTATAAAAAACATATGAGCAGATTATCAACTTCATTAATTATAGAGAAAATGAGAATTAAAACCATGAAACTCTGCTGGACAATTTTGGAATGTCTAAAATAGAAATCTGACCATACCAAACATCAGTGACAAGGTGAGTATGTTCTACTCCAATACACTATTTGCAGGGATGTAAAATAGTTAAGAAATTTGGGAAAACAGTTTGGAAGTTTCTTAAGAAATTAAACAAAAAAAAGAAAAGAAAAATACACTTACTAGATTATGCATCCATTTTATTTATTTGTATTTGCTCATGAATAATCAGGAATATGTTCATACAAAAATTTGTAAACATATATTCCCAGTCATTTTATTTATAATTGCCATGTAGTGGAATATTATTTATCAAGAAGAAACAATGAACTATTAGTGTCCACAATGACATGGATGGCTATCAAAATAATTATCTGAGTAGAAAAACACTGAAGGAAAGCATATGCTACCCGATATCATTTATATATCATTTTAATCATGCAAATTAATCTATTGTGACAGCAAGATCAGGGTCACCCATGGATTAGGGTATGTGAGGGAGGAACATGAGAAAAATTTGGGGAGGATGAAACATGTTCGTTATCTTAATTGAGATGATAGTTTTGCAAGTCTATACACATCTCAAAGTGAATCAGACTATAACAATTTTAAGATGTGCAGCTTATTATGTATTAATTATATTTAAATAAATCTGAGAAATCCTCAATTGCCACTTAATTTCCAACCAACAATATAAAATTTAAAAATTCTTATGTAATGTAGGAGTCCTCCATAGTGTAAATCTAGAGCTCACTGCAGTGTTCCATGCAAGTCCATATCAGGATGCCAATGGGTCTGCAACAGGAGGCTGATGAATCTACGCCAGAAGGCTGAAGGATCCAAGGGTCTGCTCTAGAAACCAGGGGATGATGTCCAAGCTGGAGGCGAAGAAGGGAGCGCCTCCAAAGAATGAAAGACCCTCTGTACTTCCTCATTTCCCTTTTATAGCATCTTTGTGGTGATCTACCCTAGGGTGGCTCCTCTACACCTTAGGGTGTAGAATTGCTGAGCCAATTTATTTAAGCTTATAAACTTCTCAAGTTGACACAATCAATCAACCACTACAATATATAAGAATTATACAGTAAAGGCACAGGTGTCTCTTACTCTCTGCTCTGCTCCATGCTGCCTGCTATTGTTGCTGGTGTCCTGTGCATTCCTTAACCTGGGGACATCACCCATCAAAATCTCCCTTTCCCCTCAAGTGGGCCAACAACTGGCATAGTCAGTAGGATGTTGAGTTGAATGGTCCTGTGGTGGCTGTGGAAACAGTTTCTGGTGGTGAAGGAGAGCCCTGATGAATGGCTGACAAGTGACCCCTATAGCAATCTTCTTGGCAGCTTTATAAGCCCTGGGGAACTGGGAAATGGTCTGTTTGTAGCCCAGGGATGTCTTTCAAACCTTGTAAGTGATAGACAAATTCTTCCCCCTCTTCGCGAAATTGCAGGGCAGCTAGTTTGGCTGTTCTTCACGCTCTTCTGCCACATAAATCAAGAGGTGGATGGCCTTGTTTGGAAAATAGACCAACCAGAGCAGACCACCACAGCAGACAGAGGAGGACCTTGAGCAATGGCTGCCTCCTGCAGTGCTCATATTGTGAGGCATGGGAAGCACTGCCTCCACTAGAAATGTCTCCAGAAGAGTAAGTCCTTATGTCTGAGAAAAACCCTGGAAAAATCCCGCGGTTTTGCATGCTAGGCTGGCCTTTTACCAAAAGGTGAGTAAAACAGTGCCTGTGTGGTTGCTATGGCTGTGAGATGATGGGGCTAGTAACATACTTGTATTTAAGCCAACAGGAGATGTACCTGGTAGCTAGCATAGCCAGCAACCCCTTTATACTGCAAGATGTGCAGAGGACAGCCTCAGAGGCAGTTAATCAGACTGTTATAAGTCGGTTGACGGCAGTGGCTTGCCTAGTTTGGGAGAATCAGGTAAAATAGGCATGCAGTGAGCAATGCATGTCAGTGCTGTAGTGCAGATGAGGAACTACTGATGCCATGCGTGAAGGACATGATCCTGGCGTCAGGCTGGCTGGCATGTTGAGGTCAGTGGCTCTCTTTGCAGATTGCCCAATCTACAAAGCTGTGGATGCCTTGACCAGGTTGACGGATGCATAACTGAAGGACCAAGGTAAGGCAAGGCCTGTAAAACCTGTACTGGCAAAGAAGAAGAAAGCGTGCCCCAAGAACATCTGGATGTGTTACTGGCTCTGGAGGCAGTTACGCCCTGAATAGCAAAGATGCTGGCAAAGCAGCCCAGGTAAAGCATGAAGTAGTGAACTTCTTTGGCCTTCTTTCACCCTGATGTGGAGGCAGGCTGAGGTACCCAAGTGTTGTGGGTCCCAGGAGACTAGAGGTCATGTATGGAATTGACTATTTATAAGTCGCCCCAAAACATGTAGAGCATACTAGCATTGGTGGATACTGGAGCCAAATCATCACTAATATATGGCAACGTGGACTATTTTATAGGACCTGCTGCATGCACAAAACAGTATGGAGGTGACTGGGCATCAGGCACTTGTCCTTACACCCCCATGATGTGTATGTTTCTTGGTTGCTGAACACATAATGGGGATAGACATAGTGACTAATGTTCAGCTAGACACTACACAGGGAGAATTCCAGTTATGAATTCATGTGGTAAAAGTCACAGTCCAAGGCTATCCACACCATGCACCACTGACTCTCCCACAGGCCATGCGGGCCATGTGCATGGAGTAGTGCCAGCTGCCTGGAAGTCATGAAGCAATGAGACAGACTGAAAATTTGAATGAGCAGGGGTGATACGTCTTGCACAGATCCTTTTCAACTCCCTGGTCTGACCTCTGTGGAAGCCAGATAAAATGTGAGGAATCATTACTGAATGAAATGACTCCTGTGCTACATGCAGTGGTGCCTAACATGGCAGCCTTCAGGGATCATCTCACCCTAATGTTGGGGTGATACTGCTATGTCATAGATTTGGATAATGCCTTCTCCATCACTACTGGGCCTGACAGTCAGGATCAGCTTACCTTGGCAGGGTAGACAATGAACCTTCCAGATATTGCCACAACATTATCTGCTTAGTCCAACTTTGTGTCATGGTCTGGTGGCCCAGGACTTGGTCACCGGCACTAGGCCCCACTGTGTGTCATTGTTTCATTATATTGGTGATTTATGTGAGCCTCTGATTGCCTTGCCAACTTAGAAGCCACTGTGCACAGCCTGAAGGACGCTCTGCTGGCATGGGGGTAGCCATGAAGGAAAACAAGGTTCAGGGACCTGGCTTGTCTGTCAAATTCTTAAATGTTATCTGGTTGGGTAAGATGAAAGCAATTTCTGATGCTATTATTGATAAGATGCAAGCATGTGCCAGACTCATGACAGTATACCAGGTACAGGAATATGTGGGCTTGGTAGGGTTCTGGCAGACATTCACACCACACCTAGCTATACTGTTATGTCATTTATATCAGATGATCAGGAAGGGTACTATGTCAGACTGGGTGGATGCAGTGGAAGCTGCTTTTTAGGAGGGGATTGCCAATATGCTGACCTTAGCTTCCCATTTATCCTGACTGTCAGTGTGGATGATGATGGGTTTGACTGTTTTGCCTCTGGCAAAAACAGGGGAAGCAGAAGCACCCTATTGGGTTTTGGTCTCAGTTGTGAAACACAGCCGAGAGCCAGTATTCCCTGACTGAGAAGCAGCTGGCTGCAGTGTATGCTGCCTTGCATGCCTGTGAAGCATCACAGGAAAACAGCCAATGCAAAGTGTAGACAAAATACCTCTTAGAGGGTTGAGTATGGACATGGACATCCAGGACCAGAAGTGGAGTGACACAGGCCCTCATTCTCACAAGTTGGAGGACAATATGTCCAACAGCAGACCTCTTTCTTAGTTAGCCTATTGGAAGCTGAATGGTTTTTGGATCTTTTATGTACATGACCCAGGAAAACATCTGAAAGGATGGTCAATAGGATATGACAACTAGTCCCTCTACAAAAGGGATTGAGGGATCTCTGGCTGATGCCAAGTATACTGATGGGTCTAACAGTGACCCAGCCCCACAATGGACAACAGTTGTTCTCCAGCCCAGTATGGAAATACTCTCATTTGAAACCAAAATAGGCAGGTCAAGCCAATGGACAGAGTTGCAGGTAGTATGGCTACTTGTGATGCATGAAGAAGACCCCCTGTGTGTGTACATGGGAAGTTGGGCCATCTTTAGTGAGCTGACACTCTCGCTATTGGCTGGACACCTCAGGAGTGGCAGATAGGACAGAGTATCTTGCAGGGTGCTGACCTAGGTGAGACTTATGGGAATGTGTCCAAGACACTAAACATGTAGTGTATCATGTTTAAGGACATAAGCTAGGGAATGACTCAGCTGATACTTTGATGAGTGTATCTGCTTCCCAAGGACTACCTTCTTCTTTGGCATCTTGGCTGCACTAGAAACTGGGACTTGTGGGACCCATACCATGAAAGCTGTAGCACAGCAATGGCACCTGGAGTAGACACCTGCTAAGTCAAAGACTGGATAAATGCATGTCTCCAGTGTGCTCATTTGGCTGCCTGTGAAGGGTGCACAAAAAGCATCAAGGTCATTGGATAAAACCACCTGGCATGATACCTCAAGCACCTCATCCACTGTGTCAATGGCAAGCAGATTATATTGGGCCCCTGCCTCTCTCACAGGGACATAGCTATGTTTAACTGATGTGTATATAGCCACAGCTGTGAGTCTCACACATTTGGTACCTTCTGCTGACCAAAATCACACCATTAAGGATTTAAATGGTGGCACAACTTGTTTATTTGCACATTTGACTCATGGAGCAGGGTCCTAAGGCAATGGAAGGGGCTTTAATGCTTCTTACACTGGAGTCTGTGCAGCTGGAGGTATGCTATCAAAGGACTTGGGATTGGTCTACAGACCTTCAGTGGGCCACTGGATGTTCCTTTTGGAGCCCTGGAGGGAAGGACTTAGACATGCTATAGAAAGACAACCCTGGACTTTAACTTGACCATTGAAAACCTTGGTGTATTCTGCCTGATGCTGGAGCCACCATTCTGAATGGGAGTGATGTTGTGACTGCTTGGTCCATCCCCCTGGGTAACTCTCTTACCCCTGTAGCAATGGGACCCAGGTTTGATTCTGGCCACAATCCTATCACAGGATGAGCATGTGGTCTGCATCCTCCCAGAGAGACAGGATCACCCTATAACCATTTCTCTTTCTTCCATGTCCTTCCAATCAGGATGAGCTTCACTATAACAGCACTGTCTCATAGGAACACAGTTTTACTCATATACATCAACAGTCACATTGCTGGGTATGCACTAAGCTGACCAAGGTAGCTGAGGACCTCCCATGGAGGACTGTATTGGCATTCCCGCTCAGTTGGACTGACTGGTTTCAGTAATACTGGGTCAGCTCTATCTGGGATGAATGATGCCAGGCCACTGAGGCACTAATCTGGAAGAGCACATCCACTCCACTGGTACTAGGACTTGTTAGATACAATGGCTAGGGACGGATGACAGGAACTCCTATAATATTAGTGGAAATAGCACTGCTTTGTATTAAATAAGTGAATGTGTCAGTGAGAAACCAAACAGCAGGCTAAATACCCTCTAACCTGTGTAACCAAACGTTACTGGTAAATGATACAAACAAGTGATGCAACAGCCATAAGCTTATAGGTATGTTGCCCATCGATTGGCCCATTGTGGATACATTATGAGTCTGTGGCACCATGGGTTGGCTTCATCTAACTGCATGCTGGACAGGGCACTGCACCTGGAGATTTCCATATCTTAAGGACACTATCAGATCCACCCTTACAGACACACTCTACAGTTGGTATACTCTGTATCACAGGTTTCAGCATTCTAAACAGGTGGCCTATGGTTTTATCCAATGGCCTTGAGCTGCCAGGAGCCAGGGCCATAGATACAGCAATCAAAGTTGAAGCCCTTGCTCAACATATGGTCAAGGCCTTGAATGTTATGCATCAGGCTTTGAGGTTGCTCATGGATGAGAGGTCTCAAATGAAAGAGATGGTTTTGCAAAACTGCATGGCTCTTGATTTGCTGACTACAATGCAGAGAGGCACTTGTGCCACCATACATGTAGATGTTGCATTTATAGTCCTGACCACCAGGCACAGATACAGGAAACTTTGCAAGAGATGAATGCAGATGTGTTTGCCATCTAGTCCTTACAGCAGAACCCTGTCATCCACTGGTGGGAATCCTTGGGATCCACTTGGCAATGGCTAGCCATAAGTTGTGCTGTTGTGGCACTGGGGTTGATAGTGTGCTGTTATTCCTTGTACTGTGGTTGTGACCTTCGTGTGCAGGAATCAGCTTTATGGACCATGCACAAGAGGCAACTCTCCCCTGACCTTTGAGGGAGTGGGATGTGGGGAAATGCACAGACTGCACCAAAGCTTGGGGCATTTAAGAATGCTTCCAGACAGCCCTGGGGACATGACCACATTGTCAGCACAGACGAAAAATGGGGCACAATGTTATAACCATGACTTAGCAGTGGACAACTACACATGCTCTAATGAGGCCAGCATGTAAGAATGTAAATAGGTGATAAGAACATGTATAAGAATTTTATAACAAAGATGCAGGTGGCTCTTGCCCTTTGTTCTGCTCCATGTGCTGTGCACATGTCTTCACATGTGCATTCTGTAACCTGGGAACCTCATCCACAAAAATCTCTTTTGGGTTCCTGAGCAGGCTGACATCCTTGGTATCAAGAATCTTCATGTGTCCCATTACCTGATCACATCCATACTGGAAACTGGCAGGATGTTTTTCAGAAGTAGCCACAACCCCTTCCTACATGAGATACAATAATAGTCCCTTATTAGAGAGAAAAAATGATGGTAGAAATATGCAATAGGAACTTGCTGTCTGCCTTGTATTGGGCCTGCTCCTCTAGGTGAAGAGCAATGACAAACTTTCTTTCCTCAGAAAAATGCAATGTGATAAACTGGGAAGTTTCATACTTTCTAGTAAAGAAGGGCAGCCTTTCAAATCCCTTAGGAGGAACTGCTTCAGCTGAGTCCTGTAGGCTTCTTGGAAGGTAATAAGGCTGTACAGGAGGAAAAGTCCAAAGAAGAGATTTTTCCAGTGTCCAGAAGTGCAGAAGACTAGTATCAAGGTTTTCTGTTAGATATTCTGGTGTGGCTTGAGTCTGGACCAGGCAGAGGCAGGTCCAGAGGAGAAGTCTGAAGAAACATAAGATGACATAGCCAGACCATAAGGTGTTACTTGGTTCACTTGAAGATCTTTGATTTCACCTATAACTAGTAAGGAACATGTGGAGGACCATCTGGGTGACTCTGTGAAAGAGGAGCAATTGTCTCCATTTTGGCTGATCCTGACCCTATTTCCATGTACTGATATGTACAGAGTTGGCTAGGACACTTTCCTTAACCCTTCAACTGGATTTAAGCAATGCATATCATCCAAGCCAAGGTGTTGATGGTAGTCTTTGAGGACAGCAGGCGTGTTTCCCCAGACACCCTGTTGTTCCCACATGTGAGCCAGGATAAGGCAGGATACAGAACTGTTACTGCACAATGTGGGCTGGGATTGAGCCCCAGTATAGAGACTTGAAAGATCACATATTAAAGCTGAAAAAAAAAAAAAAGCTGAAGCACTGACCCCAAAATATTAGAAACTATCTCGATGGTGTTATGCAGAGTACTCTTTCAGCATGTCCTTCTCTCTGCATTTGCAGAGGTGATTTCAGGCCTCCTGCCTAGCCCAGCTCCTGGCACTCAGGCACTTGCCACCACTCTCATAGTCACTCAACCTCAAGCCACTCACTTCTTCATGAATGAGTAAAAGCCAGGTTCGACGTTGGGTAAAGGCCTTTGTTTTGGATGTCCATCATTGTGGCTGGACTTAGGACCCCTTATAAATACAGATATGCTTTATTGTCTATTCTTGCCGTGGGTTGAACTGGAAGTCGTAGATTGGAATTAACTTGCTAGGATTCCAAAAACTTTTCCTGAGATCACAAATGTAAACTTCCTGGGCCATAGCAAGTACAGGGAAAGGCTCTCTACAGAATGTTGCATAATAATGTTCTCCTTCCAATACTGAGACATCCAGAAACCTTCTGTAAATACGCTGTTTATAGTTGGATAATTTTAAAATTTAAAAGTCAGAATTTTGTTCTTATTTAAGCCACTGTTTATTCATTTGGTCAATTATTCATTCAACACATATTTAACAGCCAGGAGTAGCACCAAATTTAATACCTAGGTTTTTCAGAGATTGAAATGGAATCCAGAGAGTGCTTTGTTCTAAATTCAAACCTGCCAGATGACTTTAAATCAGGTAACTCTAAAACCACTTCTGTCTTTGCCTTTCAGTCACTGGTTATCTAGCAATTGTCCATGATTTAAGCTACTATAATCCAAATGAAAGGAACATATTTAGGGATAATAATTATAATCAAGAAATCCTTTTCCTTATTTATATTATAAAGATCTTTAATGGGAGATATGAAAATTTATGTCATTCAGATAGTCATATTTCCCGATGTAGACCCTTCTTTCTCCCTTCTCTCTCCTTCCCTACCTCCCCCTCTCCACTACTTTCCCTTCTCTGCTTTCATGAGGTAGGAGCACAATTGTGCATCTCCGATTCAACAAACAAGATGATTTTGGAGATATTATGGATAGTGTTCTTCATGCGGCCTTAGCAATTAATGAAACTCTAAACTAAACTTGGAATCTAAAGCCCAAGGACAATTTTCTCTCATACTCTCTGGGAGACAAGAGTTAATTTTGTCAACAATATCCCTAAAGGACAAGTAAAATAACTTCTATAACTCATTTCTACTGCTCCATAAAGTCATAAATTTTCAATGCCAATTATCTCTGATGCCATCAAACAAAGACTGAATCTGAGGTATTGGGTATATTTTGCAAGCATTGAGTGGTGGGGAAAGTATTAATTACTACTTCATTTGAATATTTTATCATTCATCATAATAGAAATTAATTCCATTGTTTCCAACAGACTAGGTTTGTGGATGACACCAATGTGAGGCCACAGGTTAAATCAGTCAAAAAACACTGAAAGAGAGAAACAAAGATGGAGGACAGGAACGAGTTTCAGGAATCTATTAGATTAAGTAAAAAAGGGAGAAACATTCCTACAGAAGTCAGTCATTATCCTCTTTTGAGGTCAAAAACCCATCTGCGGAAATAAAGGCTAAGAAATGCAGTTTGTACCAGTGGAGCAGCTGGAGAAAGATGGGATTCTAATTTCCACATTTGGTCCAGCCGGTTTCTCCCCTAAGGTATCTTAACTCCATCTTTGTAGGAGTCACACAAGCCTTTGTCTCCCAGCTTGCAGGGAAAGCTATTTCCTTTCTCATTTATTTGCACACGCCTCCTCTGCCACCCACATGGTATTTTTCTTTACTTACAGGAATCCTAAAGACCAAAAACAGCAGAAAGCTGATTAAAAATTAATAAGAGCCTCAGAGGGAAAGTACCAAGAGGTGGTCGCCTCTGTGATCCACAATATCTTGAGGTTCTTTAAATACCCAATTATTTTCAGGACACCTACAGAACAGAAACCACAGGATATGGGAAATAGGTTTTCAGGCCAGAGGGAATATATTTTTAAGCAAAAGTCTTTTAAGTTAGAAAAAAGAAGAATTATGTTTACAGTACTACTCTTCATTATCCTTATCTCCAGCTATTTTTTACTCTTTTATGGTTTCAGGTACCTCACTCAGCAAGACTAAGATTATATCTTCAGTGTAAACTTCATTAGTCTATAGTAGCTCTTCATTTCCTCAGGAGGTAACATTTCCATGTAGAAAAAAAGCAATCAGTGAATTAAAATCAAGCCTGAGAATATTTGATGATCTATTACATCCCAACTCATGCAGGAAGAAAATTTAAACTTCATATGTGAAAGAATTAGGAAGCACTTGTCTGTAGATTGTGTCTGTGGTGGTGAGAAGCACTTTCTTATGGAATCTAATGAATGCACCAAACTGAAATGGTTTCTAAATAGTGTAAAAGTGAATTTGGAGAAAATCCTTATTCTACCGCATTTCTTCTGCCATTTCCTAAAACCTGCTTTGTGGTTAGTAAAATATTTATGTTTTGCACTCCAGAAACCTATTATTTATGATACTCAAACAGGAAAGATTGCATCTGATGACCACATTTTTATTCAGCCATGGGAAGAAACATGCTGCTAAATTACTCACATGAAAACAAATCAGGCAGGGTGCAAATGATTTGTTGAGCCAGAGACAAGCTTGTCAGGAGGCTGTGCTAGAATATGGCATGGAGAAAAATCTGTTCTATCATTACCTTCCAAGAAGTGGTGAAAAATCAGTAGGTGGATGAGGTTTTCAACAATGACAAGAACAATAAAATAAAAAAGTTGTTTTTTTTAAATGTACTGTTAATGCAATGCTGAATTATTGACACTGCAGGAAAATGTAAATTTTGGTACCTAGCAGAGTCAATACTACTGTAACTTTGGAATAATGTGTGTGTTATTTTTCAATTGAATCTAGTGGTCCATTCCAAAGGTAACTGTTAAGGATTAGAAAAACGGAAAGCTTGAGAGATCTAAATTATGGTTTCAGAATTGTCTAGTGGTCCTTGCTATAAATCATTTAACTCTCTGGGATCAGATCTCTGCAATCTATCCTCCTACTGTGAGCAAAAATTTGTTCTGTATATGTTCCTATATGCTACCATTGTAAATTGAGTGGAAAACTTACTTACAAAAGCAAAATCATAGAATAAGTGAAATTAACTACAAGGCAATATCCCACTTAAAATGTATTGATCATTTATCAAGACCTATTGCCAAGAAAAAACACTTGGAACTCTGATTGGCTATAATTAATGTAACATCTTGCTTTTCTGTTTTTTCATGGAAACACATTTTATGTATTTATTTGTTCATTTTCTGTAAATTTACTTTCTCAAAATGATTTGAGAAAGATAATCACATGATACCTGTTCTCACAGGACACCACAAATCAAATTTATTAGTTGAAAAGGAATTGACAGAAGATGATAATACATCAGTCTGTTTCTTAAAACTGTCAGCAGCCCCCTGCTGCCTAGCAAATAAATCCCAGATGCTTCCAGCATAGCAATCACATCTTTCCACAGACTGTCCATATTTAGTGTAATAGAGAACACAGGAATTCTTCGAAATCTGAATTCTGGTTCTACCGCTGGTCAATTAGGTCAGATTTGGAGATATAATGTGGTGCCTCGGTTTGCAAACTTAGTTTGTTTTATGCTTTTGCAGAAGATGGCTGCACTTGTGTTTGTGTGGAGAAAAGGCCACTGTCATGTTTGTCACCTAAGGCAGAGTTTGTGAAAAGAAGCAAAATTTTTCCAAATGCTTTTCTTTGTGAACTGAACTGTTTGTAAACAGAAGCATTCGTGAAGCAAGGCATTACTTCATTATTATTTTTGCATCTAGGAAATACAGCATAGAGTTTCTGGGAGGAGCATGCTATAGGTTGTTCAGCTTATCTCCCAGAGGAGACTGCAGTAGATTATGCAACTTAACTTTGCAAACGACTCTTGCTCCTTGAGCATACTTCCATCTGGAGGGCTATCCTGTCACTTTATACTAGGGGTCTATCAAGCTGTTTTTTAAAACTCATGTGCCATTGTTCATGGCTTAGCACATGTGCAATACAGTTTTAGCTACTTATAGATTGATATCCAAGGCTGTGTCCAGCTGTCACACTTCTTTCCCTGTTACATCAGCTCTAGAAAAGAGCCTGATAGTCTAGCTTCTTCCACGTTTCCTAGTTGATCTTTGTTGGCTTTATTTGTTTTTCTAGGCTGTCAAAATCCTGGGTTTTCCTTTCTTGAGGTTTCAAGCTTCTAGCATACTTCCTGGTATGCATGTCTCATTTTGCGTTTTTCACACTGTCCCCAAGTTCTCAAACTCTAAGTTCTTTTCTTTCAGTCCCTGTCCTTTCCAAAATTTCTCATCCTATTTGGAAGACTGTACTTTAGAAAGTGAATGGAGTAGAGACTACAGCTTGACAGTGAAGCAACCAACAAAAGTATTGCAAGTGATGCATGAGAATTAGTCTTTTTCCTGAATGTGAAAAAATAATTTGGCATAGATTATTAAAATTGGAAAGATTCTCAGACTCAATGCCTGAAGCCCAATTGGGGAAAACGACTTGCCCAAAATCATACAAATAGAACTATAAGAACTGGTAGAATTTCTGATATATTTCTGATATATAAAGGGAATCTTTGTTTCATGGGTAGAAACATATGGGTATAGAGTAGGAAGAGGAGCAACCTGAGGAGGGAATAAATGCTGAGGGAACACTGTGTGTATTTCTGTGCCCAGTTCTGCAACACTCTCTCTTCTTCTGTGTTCACAACAGTCTTGTGCCATAGACATATGATCGCCATTTTCTAAACAAGGAAACTAGAAATCAAATATGTTAAAGGCATATCCCAAAATTATCATGTTAAAAATGACAGAACTGGGATTCAAACTCAGATCAATTTGACATTTGCTTCCATAATTTTCAATAAATCCCTTTCCCTGGCTCTTTACATAGTTACTTAAAATATCGTATGTTAAGCACACAAGGAGAATGAGGATGGTTGGAATTTTAAATAAGGTGGTTAAAATAGACCTGATGGGGGAAGTCACCAGGAGGCAGAATAATGACCTCTAAAGATATCCACATCCTAATCCTCAGACCCTGTGGATAAGCTATGTTCTACTGCAAAGTGGAGTTAGGCTGCAGATGTGACTAAGGATACTACCCAGGTGATCCTGAAGTAGGGAATATCAAGGATTATAGTTAGGGCCCATGTTAGCATCCTGAAAAGTGGAAACAAAGTCTGAGGTAGAAGAAAAGCTAATGTCAGAGTGATGTGAGAAAGAAAACAACCAAATAAATGGATTTTGTTCTTCCTTCTCTCTTCTCTCTCTCGGTGTAACACTTCTGGTATCACATGTGGTGATGGTGGGGGGTTGCCCACATATCATGCAATTCCCTAGCAGACTGTCTAGTAGGTCTCAGTTGCATAGCATCTAATTCCATTAGACTCTGACACTGTCTACCTGGAGAGAGCCTCAGATTCCACAGGTTAAAGACTTAGTCCCCAAGATTGTCTCCTACTTCGCACACCAGTTGCAAGTCACAGGTGTCACTTATACTCCCAGGAGGCCAAGTATAAATCAGTGTTCTCATGATCCCCTTCTCAAGCTTGATTGATTTGCCAGACACTCCTAGAACTCAGGGAAGCACTTTGCTTATGTTTATTGATTTACTGTATTAGTAAAGGGTTTCCTAAAAGGGGGGATGAACAGACCAATGAAGAGATATATAAGGTGAAGCTTGTAATGATCCCAAATACAGGTGTTTTGTCTCCCCAAGGAGTTGAAGTGTACAGCCCGCCCAACATTTGTGCATTCACCAACCCAGAAGTTCCCTGTACCATATAGTACAGCTATTGTCCTGGAGGCTGCATTATGAATAATGGTCCATTATTAACTCCATTTCCAGCACTCCCCCACTCTGGAGAAGGGGAAGTAGGTGTTGATACTTGAAGCTTCTTAGCATGGTCTGGTCATGGTGACCAGCACCCTCCAGGACCCACCAAGAGTCACCCCATTAGAACAAGAGACACTCCCATAGCTTAGGAAATTCCCAGAGGTTCAGGAGCTCTGGGTGAGATGCTCCTATCACTAGGGAAATTATGAAGGTCTTGCATCATCTGTGCCTAAGAACTGAGGCCAAAGATAAAATATTACAGCAATGGATTCTAGTAGTACCCTTATCATTCAGGAAATTACAATAATTTTAGGATCTCAGTTTAAGGGAAAGAGGCGTATATAAAATTTTCCCCTTTATTTTATAGCAAGGTATTTTTGACTTTGAAGATGAGGGGGCACACAGTCTAAGAATGCGCTCATCTTTAAAATGTGGCCAGGGATTCGCTCCCTTCAGTGCTCCAAAAAGGAACACAATGCTCCTGACACCTAGAATTTACCCAAGGAGGCTCACTGGAGACTTCTGGCTTTCATATCTACATTCTATGATTCTATGTCACTTTAAGCACTAAATTTCTAGTAATTTGCTGTAATAGCCACAGAAGATACAATGACAATTGATTTTTTATTAATTTGCCTTTTCGTGTCTTACTGTTTTCCTGTACTGTTTTTAAAAATATATCAAGGGTACTCCATACGTGGCAAGGTATGGGTTGCTATATCATTTCTTTCTTTCCTAATTGGTCTTCTGCCAAAAGAAGTTCCCATGAGGATGAAAAAACCCACCTGGGTCTAGAGAACACTTGAGTATCATTTGTGCAAAATGAGAACCAGGTCTCACAAAAGCCAGAATTGTGCCTCTGAACTTCACAGGAAACTGCTGCTCCTGGATGCAAACATTTTGGAAAGATCACTGAGATCTTGGGAAAACAGGCAGATGAAGACATCCCTGTTTATCTTGATTGATGAGAGCATAGTTTGCCTCCAGGCTTCCAGAGGAATCAAGGAGGGAACGGCATTTATTTACTCGCCCTGCCTGCTCTCTTCTGGCTGCGATGTGCATTATCTCCTTTGGCTCTCACAATAACACTATCAGTCGGCATTGTTGTTCTTTATGCAACACATCAGGAAAATTAAAGCTGTTTATGACTTAATAGAGCCCAATTTTCTGCAGAGTGACAGAGCCCAGATTTAAACCATGAGTTGTCAGATTTGAAACACTGGTTTTTTATATTTTTCTTGAACCTCTTTTTTATGCAGACGCAGACCATTCTGAGAATAGTGAAAGCAATCTTTGGGGAGGGCAGAAAAATGCATACATAACAAGTGTATAGGCACGCAAATGTATTTACACATTTGCATGTAATTCTCAAGTTACTCATTAGTCCAGTAAGGTTTACATATAGGTGGAAAACCATGGAAACGTTTCAGTTCTTGTTAATCAGAGGTGGCAGTCCATGGTGGTTAGGCAGATGCTCACGCAGCAACTCCATGCTCTATTCTTCACTCTTTGAGGGAACTTAAGAAACTGCTAAACTTTTCAGTGCACTGTTTTCCTCACTTATAAAGCAGGAATAGTTGTAGACCAAGTCCACTAGGGTTGTGGTGGGAATTGAAAAGTTGTTACATAAAAAGTGTTTAGAAGAATAAACGTGCAAGAGTAACTATTTAGTAAATGTTTTTTTTCTGTTACTGCTGATGTTGACTTATGAGCTCTAGAGTTGGGCAATGCTTTTTCAGGGATAACTTCAGTATAACAAATGTAGCAGGAAAAAAGTCCAAAGCATCAGTAACTACAATACTTGGAGAGGAAAAATCCATGTCTCAAACAATGCAACTGCCATCCTTGCAGCTATTGATTATGTGAACTACAGGGTCAGGGGCAACTAAGGAACAAAAGCATTCTTGTCTATCCAAAAGCATTTCCATGACATTTGTCTCCAGAGAAGCAGGATACTGGGAGAGACAAAGAGTAGACAAAAAAAATTAGAAATTATGACTTATGACTCCAGAGGAGACACATTTCAGAATACCCAGCAACTAATGATGAAAGGACTCAATTTGTATTTCTCGAATGACTAATGATATTGAACATTTTCTCATGTATTTATTTGCCATTTGTATTTCTTTATCTGAGAAGTGTGTATTCATCTCAGATGCCCATTTTAGGATTGGGTCTTTGAATTTGGGGAGATTGAAGTTTTTTAATTCTTTATATGTTCTTTTTTTTTTTTTTCTTTATATGTTCTAGATAGAAGACCTTTGTCTGAGAGACAGCCAGCTAAGATTTTTTCCCAACTTGTGGGTTTTCTTTTTACTCTGCTGGTGATTTCTTTGGATGTGCAAAAACTTTTCAGTGAGATGAGGACCCAGTTGTTGATTCTTCGAAGTTTTTCCCTTGTGGTTTAATTTTTGTTCAGGAACTCTCTGCCTACCCCTACGTCTTCAAGATTTTTACCTGCATTCTCTTCCAATAGATTTAGTGTTTCTGTTTTAATATTGAGGTCTGTGATCCATTTTGACTATAGGTTGGTGCATGGTGATTGACTTGGGTCTATTTTCAGTCTCCAGCAAGTGGCTAGCCAATTTTTCCAGCACCATTTATTAAAGAGGCTATCTTTCTTCTACTGAGCTTGTTTGGCTCCTTTGCCAAATATTAGGTGGCTGAGTGTTTTTTTGGTTGTGGCTGCATCTTTCAGTCTGTTCTGTTGATCCTCTAGTCTGTTTTTTAGCCAGTACCATATTGATTTATTACAATAGCTTTGTAGTATAATTTCAGGTCAGGGATTGTGATCCAGATGAATTTAAGAAATGCTTTCACTAGATCTGTAAGGTATGCTAGTGATATTTTAATAGGAATTGCATTGAATCTGTACAACAATTTTGGTAGATGGCCATTTTCACAATGTTGGTTCTTCCTAACCATGAGCAGGGAATGTTTTTCCATTTATTGAAATCCTCTTTGATCTCTTTTTTCAGAGTACTGTAGTTTTCATTGAATAGATCTTTTACTTCTTTTGTTAGATCGATTCCTAAATATTGCAATTTTTTGTATGCCATGGTGAAAGGTATAGTTCCCTTAATTTCTCTCTCAGTCTATTTGTTGTTTGTGTATAGAAATGCTATTGATTTTTGAGTATTGACTTTGTATCCAGCTATGCTACTGAATTTGTTGGTTAATTCAATGAGTCTTCTTGTGGAGTTTTTGGGGAATTCCATGTAACGTATCATATCATCTTCAAATAGTGATAATTTCACTTCTTCCTTTCCTATCCTTATTCCTATTATTTCTCTCTCTTGTCTAATTGCTCTGGCTAATGCTTCCAGAACTATATTCAATAGGAGTAGTGACAGTGGACATTCTTTTCTTGTTACTGACTTTAAAGTGAAAGCTTTTCATTTTTGTTCATTTAGTATTATGTTGGCTGTTGGTTTGTCATAGATGGAGTAAAGGCCATCTATTCCTATTTTCTCTAGAGTTTTCATGATAAATGCATGTTGGACATTGTCAAAAGCTTTTTCTGTGTCTATTGAGATGATCATGTGGTTTTTGTCTTTGGTTCTATTGATATGGTATATTATATTAATTGATTTGCGTATATTGAACCATCCCTGCATTCCTGGAATGAATCCAACTTGGTCATGGTGTATGATTTTCTTGATGATTTGCTGCATTCTATTTTCTGGTATTTTATTGAGTATCTTTGCCTCTATGTTCATTAGGGAGATTGGTCTATAGTTCTCTTTTTTTGTTGGGTCTTTCTCAGGTTTTGGTATCAGTATAATACTTGCCTCCAGAAGTGAGTTAGGGAGAATTGCTTCCTTTTCAATTTCACTGAAGAGTTTGTGGAGGGTTTACATTAATTCTTCTCTGAATATTTCATAGAATTCTGCTGTGAATGCATCAGGGCCTGGACTTTTCTTTGTTGGTAACTTTTTAATTACATTTTCAATCTGATCGATTAATATTGGGTTGTTAAGGATTTTTATATCTTCCTGATTCAACTTTGGAATGTTGAAATTTCATCTCATCCCAGTAAGAATGGCCAGCATTAAGAAATCAACCAATAACCAATGCCGGCGAGGCTGTGGAGAAATAGGAACTCTTCTCCACTGCTGGTGAGAATGCAGACTGGTGAAACCGTCTGTGGAAATTGGTTTGGAGATTCCTCAGCAAACTAGGTCTAGAGGTCCCATTCAAGCCAGCTATTCCCCTTCTGGATATTTTTCCAGAATGTCTGAAAATATCATATCACAGTGATATATGTGCACACATGTTAATAGCAGTGAAACTTGTAATAGCTAAATTGTGGAAGCAACCCAAATGTCCATCCACTGAGGATTGGATAAAAAATTGTGGCATTTTTATATAGTAGAATATTACTCACCTATAAAGAAATACAATCTTGAGGCTTTCATAGGTAAATTGTCACAACTAGAGACCACACTCATAAGTGAAATAAATCAGATGTGCATGTGTATGCAACATATTATATCACTAGTGTAAGAACCTAAAAATGTGAATATAAATTAGGAGTTATGATAAACATTGTGAAATGAAAGAAAACTGATCAAAAGTAAAGAGCAACTAGGATGAGGAGAAAAAGATAGGGAAGAAAGGGATAATTATGTATGTATGTATATGCAGGGTAGCTAACATATTTGTACTACAGACTTCTGTCACTTTATTGTAAGGAACAGTTAATCATTAGTTGTTTGATCAATCTTGCACGTCTGTATTTGTTTTCCTGAGTATACACTTTGAAGTTATCAATATGTAATACAACAACCATTGTTAATTCCTTGTCACCTTGCCTATAATTCAGTTTTCCTTGTACTGTTCTTGTGCTACTTTGTAAATGGCTGTCTGTTTGTTAATATGTTTCCATTCTTTTACTTTTAAAATAAAAAAAGAACTTTATTGTGGATGCAATAGAAAATCTCCAGAAGGCACTTGAAGTGTTTTCTTTCATAAGAAAAAGATAGGGGAAAACTGGTGACATTTTGATCAGCTGGGGAAAGGAAGACTGTAGCAGTCATCATACTGTGTGAGCACACCTAGCCTCTTCAGTGGGAGCACAACGCTGCATCCATCAATGTAAATGAACTTAAATAACAGTAACTATGGCAATAAGGAAAATGTGGAAGTGTAAGGAAGCCTGGATGTCACCAGTTTCCTAATTTAAACAGCTTATCTAAAACATTCAGACATGGTTTCAACATGTAAAATACATTTTCTTTCCTCTTGGAAGTGTTGATTTATTACTTCAGTCAAGAAATTGCCAGAATAGAGTTTCCCTTAAATAACGTTCATAATTATTTTCATTATCTTTTTTTTTCTATATCTCATTCTCCTTTCATTTCCTTATTCATTCCAATTTAAAAAATACTTATCTTCATTCAGGGGAGCATCCTCTTTCACTTGATGTGTCCACTTAGGAAAGAATCATACCTCCTTGGGGGTTGGGGATATAGCTCAGGGGCATGGTGTCTACACGGCAAGTGCAGAGGTCCTGAGTTCAATTCTTGTTTCCAAAAAAAATAAAAGGATAAGATCTCCTGAAGTTCTAGGTCATTAAATTCTTAAAGAATTGGTTCAAAATAATGCCAAAATGACTCTTTACCCAGTCCTTTGTGAAGATAACCAAACACTTTCCTGGAAATGACTGTATCCCACACTTATTTACTCACATTATTTACTTGTGCCTCAGACAGGCACACATGCATAACCCCCAGCAAAGTAGAAGGAAAATATATCTTTCCTGACTTTAGTAGGTGCTTAGCTTTGTTGTAGAATTAGCAACATGAAGCTCGAACATGAACTTAGGATTTCTGAGTAAAGTTCAAGACTACAGTACAGTTCTCTGCTTCAGAGAACTTTGGAGAAAGACACCAGGGCATCGTTTCAAAGATCAGTGTTTAACTCTCTCAACCCATGGGATCATCAGCATTCAGATGATTCCTCCGGACCACAGCACACAGACGGCATGTTTGGGAGTGGAAGAGCTCATATAGCCTCTACAATCCAACTGCTTTGTAACTGGCAATATACAAAGTCACATATCAACAAGTAGTCCACAAATGAAAAATAACTAAAATACACAAATATTTAAGGTAATATATTTCAAACATTAATGAAAGCAAAAATTTACAAAGGGAAAACACACATTTATCAGAGCCAGAAAGCCCCTTTGAAACTTTGATTTCCCCATATTATTTTTTTCCATTTATTTTGCACTTTCCACACTTGTCTCAGATTTCTTCCGGTTCCCCTTAATTTCATGCAACAACCCAAATCTGCTTTCTCCCCAGCCTAAAATTGCCGTCCTCTCTTGCCTCAGCCTTGCTCTCTCTCATTCAGGCCTTTTGTTTTCTCCTTTGCCTTTTGTGCTGATTCTTTTTTTTTTTTTAGAAACATAAAAGTACAAAAACATATTGACAAACAGACACCAATTATCATAGAAAATAGTACAATCACAACTAATCTATAGACAAGGTGATATGGTCTCAACAGTAGTTGTTGCTTTATCCATTGATATCTTC